>RJWJ010036999.1:0-15774 GCA_004363605.1 Indri indri | reverse complement strand
CTCACAGCAACCTCAAACTCCTGGGCTCGAGCAATCCTACTGTCTCAGCCTCCCGAGTAGCTGGGACTACAGGCATGCGCCACCATGCCCGGCTAATTTTTTCTATATATATTTTTAGCTGTCCAGTTAATTTCTTTCTATTTTTGGTAGAGACGGGGTCTCGCTCTTGCTCAGGCTGGTCTCGAACTCCTGAGCTCAGGACGATCCACCCGCCTCAGCCTCCCAGAGTGCTAGGATTACAGGCGTGAGCCACCGCGCCTGGCAGCAATGAGAGTTTTTAATCATGGGTGTGAGATGAGATTGCTGAGAAAAAGTAACTTTCGGAGGAAAGCAACCTTAAGAATGAGTAGAAGTTAGAAGACGGGGAGTATTTCAGTCTGCAGGAGTAGTGCATGAAAAGGCAGAGGGAACCTTACAGGAGGGAAATCATTGAGAGTGATAGTAGGTAAATATATCTATTACCTATGTTTATTTACAGGACCTGCTGTTCCATCTGTCTGGCCTTGTGTTAGTTTAACAGTGTAGTAATTGTAGGAATTGTAATGATGGCAATCATGGTCATTGTGATGATGACGAACATTTATAGTGTTCTTAGTGTGTGCCAGGGACTGTATTTAGTGCTTTATATGCATTTTCTCATTTAATTAAAAGAAAGTAGTATACATATTTTATCTTAAAACAGAATTAGAATAAAATAAGTATTCGACAGTGAAAGACAGCAAGGAAAGGGGAGGCCGCGATAGTATTGAAAGTTACAAAATGTGGTAATGCAGAGGATTCCCCCACACCCTCATGGAGATCTGGTCTTAAGCTCTTGTCAGATGTATCATTAGTAGCCTGGGACCAGTTTCCCCGTTTTTCTCATTCTTAGCCATCGGATGTGTCAAGAAGATTGAAGATCAAGTATTTAAAAATTTGTTTGAATTCCCGAATGAATGATGATATTAATTCTTACTAGTATGTCAGAATCGTTATTTTTGTATAATTTCACATGTACTAGTGGATAAGGTAATAACAGAGTTCTTATGGAGTTTTCTGTACACATAGCATATATTATAACTTAATAGCAAATGTAAAACTTCTTACATATTTATATAAACATCTTCCTTTTTAAAGTCCGCTCCTTCTGCCCTATTCCCTGGATGCTCACTACTACTCAAGCCAGAAATCTAGAACTGTTTTTTTTTCTTCTTCTTTCCCTTCCTTCTTGCTTTTTTGTACAAATATTTATTTATTTATTTGAGACAGAGTCTCACTCTCTTGCCTGGGGCGAGTGCCGTGGCGTCAGCCTAGCTCACAGCAACCTCAAACTCCTGGGCTCGAGCAATCCTACTGTCTCAGCCTCCTGAGTAGCTGGGACTACAGGCATGCGCCACCATGCCCGGCTAATTTTTTCTATATATATTTTTAGCTGTCCAATTAATTTCTTTCTATCTTTTTTGGTAGAGATGGGGTCTCGCTCTTGCTCAGGCTGGTCTCGAACTCCTGAGCTCAGGACGATCCGCCCGCCTCGGCCTCCCAGAGTGCTAGGATAACAGGCGTGAGCCACCGCGCCCGGCCTTGTACAAATATTTATTAAGCAGCTGCTATGTTCCAGGCCCTGTTGTAGGCACTATCTATACAGTGAGGGCAAGATAGAGGCTACCTAGATGTAAGAGTTCACAGTCCATCACAGAAGAGGGCGGTAACAAACGATTCATTGTAATTGTACTAAATGTCATGGTGGCGAAGAATCACCTTTAACTTGTCTTTACCAAGTCCTGGGAGTCTGTTTAAATTGCTCTTGTATCTTACTTGTGCACTTCAACCATCACACCCCTAGTTTAGGCTCTTAACATTTCTTACTTGGTTTCTTGCAACCGTCTGCTGACAGGGTGTTCTTCTACAGGCTCGTCACTAATCCACATTTTACACTCCTTGTCAAATTGATCATTTTTAAAAAGGAATTCCAGCAGGTTACCCTTTACATTTCGCTCCACTGCTTTCTAGATATGTTACCTTGGGAAACTTAGTTTACCTCTCTGAGCCTCAATTTCATTATCTGTAATTGGGGCATAATTTTATAGATTGAGTGTGGGAAAATTCTATGAGCTAATGTATATAAAACTATTAGCATAATGTTTGATACATCATGAGTATGTAGGAGATATTAGGTATTATTGTCATTATTATTGTATTGTTACTATGATTCTGCCTTAAATGTTTCAATTGTTTCCTGTTGACTGTAGAATATAGTTCATATTTTGTAATTTAGGATAAAAACACTTTTTACAATCAACTTGTCTATCCTTGTGGGAGTCCACTACCATATGTCCTATGTTCTGGTACAAAGCAGTGAGCAGTTTTCCAACCCCATTGTGCTTTTCATGCCTTGGTACAGATAGTTCCTTTTGCCTGGAAGCTCCCACCTTTATATCGAATTAGTTACTACATTGAATTGAATATTTTAGCTCAAGCATCAGCTCTTCTTCCTACCCTCTTCCCTACCATTTGGCCATCTTCATGTTTCCCTACTACTTGTTTGTGTTTATATCACAACTCTTACCCTAGTCTGCTTTCCTCTTTTAATTGTTGACTTGCTTGTCTGATTCTCAGATTGTAAATTCTTTAAAGGCAGGGCTCCTGTGTTATTCACCCTTTACAAAAATATTTGTAGTGCCTTGCATAGTGCCTGACATACAGTAGGCACACAATTTTTGACCCTATCAAGTGGATAATATCACTCGGGAGTTAGTTAAATGATTTTATGAATGCGTGTATGAGCAAAGTATGTTTTTCTATTTCCTCTTGGCTAATTTTAGAAATTCATGAGAATGTATATATATTTATTATATATCATATTTATATTATATATTCATGGATAGTTGTCATGTTGTTTATACTTTTTATTCCTTATGTACACATGTTTGTACATAGCATGAATGGAATAATAAGAGTAGATGAGAAGCTCTGTTTGTGTATATCCTTTTGAGAATAATAGAAGGGGATGTAGTGTTTAAATCTGAATGTCTAAACCTTGGGGCTCTAGTGTTTTTTGAATGTACCTTCTGTAGTTTCCTCTCCAGTACTTATTAGAGTAGACCAGGCCTGTCTGAAATAATGTGTAAGGGTCAAAAGGTTCCCAGAAGAATAATTTGGGGGTATTCCTTTGCCCTTTCCCCAGTGCAACTCTTTCATTGAGTGAGAGTCTGGGGCGCTTGAGCTAGGCTTCTGAGGAACATGCTCAGAGTGTTGCAGCGATTCAGACATACAGGGTCCTTTTGAGCTTTGGCATTAGACACCTGCTCTTAGCCAGTAAATAAACTGAGAAATCTACAAATTAACATGAAAATGGGAAGCTTTACCCTTCTGTATTTCATACAAATTACAATATTTGTCAGAGTTTTTAGTGTGTACAGTTAATGTGGCAGGAAGGATGAGATAATAATGCTTTGAGAACTAGTATTTTATTTTGTTGGCTTCTGAATGTGTGAATTTATGACCTTAATGCTGCGTTAATGGCTTCTTTCCATTTCATATAATGTAAGATAATGATCATTTGCTTATTATCTGACTCATCTTTATGGGAATAATTCCCATATGCCAAATGATATTTCATACGTGTGCTTGGAAAAAAGGAGCCAGATTGTTGTTAACGCATTTTTGACGCTACATATTGCAGTCTGCAAACTGAGATGGGAGCTATTTGGTTCCACTTTGATATTTTTCAATTACTGTTTTATAAAAGATATGCCATTTAAGAGTGTTTTAAATGTGGATGGCAACTTGTTTTGCCTCTGTTTGCCAAGCCATAAATAGTAATTCAGTCTTTCTATCTTGAATAGTGACCTAAAAATAGCACATGGAATTAGACCTTTTTAGAGCTGTACTATGTTAATCAAGAGATTTTTTCTCATATTTTTGATTTTGAAATACCATAATCTAGAGGTTCTTAATTGTAAGCAAACTATTTGAGACACCTGGACTTTGAAATGAGACATTTTGTTCCAGAAATATGATTCAGGATCTTTAGATTATGTGATAACCGTTTTTGTTTCTGTATTTTTAAAGAAAATGTTTTTTTCTTATTGAAAACTAATATGCATTCTTAGTAGGGACTTTAGAGACTAAGCATTAGCAAAATGTAGAAAATAAAAATAAGTACACCACGAGATAAGTACTATTAACATTTTATTATCTATCCTTTCAGACATTCTTCTGTTAAGTACCTATTGCTATAGATATGTTCTATGAAAGTAAAATTTTTATAATCTGATTTCTTCACTTAAAGATGTTATTTAAAAAAAAATAGATTGTTACCCTTTTTTAGGTTGAAGTTTCAGAAGGAATTTCCAAAATGTCTTTTTCAATCTTTTCTACTGGGTAGCATCCTAGGTGTTGGGATGTAGTTCTCCCGGCTATCCAAATAAGATACCTCCAAACTTGATCTCTGAGCAGCAAGGAGCTCAATATTGTACTTGATTCCACCAGCGAGGCAAAACCATCATCATGCCTTTGTGCAGATAATTGTGTATAACATGGGTAGCAGATTATCGCATCTGTGTTCATGAGGGATATCGGTATCTAGATTGTTTTCCTGTGTTGTGTTTCTGGTTTGGTATTAGAGTAGTGCTGGTCTCCAAATTTGAGTCGGCAAGTATTCCCTCCTTTATTATTTTCTGAAAGAGTTTGTGTAGAATTGGAATTATTTCCTCCTTCAACGTTCGATAGAATTCACCAATGAAGCTTGGAGTTTTCTTCGCCAAGTAGGTTTAAATTCATGATTAAAATTTTAAAATAGATATGTAAAGGTTTTTAAATTTTCAGGTTTTTATGGAATTATTCTGTAAATTGTAAAACCTACTGGCTTAAAGTTGTTTATGGTATTTTCTGTTACCTTTTAGTGGTCTGTAGGATCTGTACTGATGCCCCCTCTGTTGTTTTTGATGTTTGTGATTTGTGTTCTCTTTCTTTTCTCTTGAGCAGTCAGGCCAGAACTTTATCAATTTAATAAATTCTTCAATAAAAAAATCTTTGAGTTTTATTGATTTTGGTTTTTTTGGTCTCTTTTCCTTGATTTTTGCCTTTATCTTTTATTTCCTTTCTTCTGCTTACTGGATTTAATTTGCTCTCTTTTTTCTAAATGGAAGATGGAAATCTACATTATCAACTTTAATGTTTTTTTCTTTCCATATGCAGGCATTTAAGCTTATTCTAATGTAAGCACCTTTTTGTTATTTATGTCTAATTCTGCTGTGGTTGGAGACCATATACAATGTGATTTTAACCTTTTTCACTTAGGATTGATTTATGGCCTAGCATATGTTCTCTCTTCATGAATGTTCCAAATACATTTAAAACAATTTGGTTCTTGGGAATGGTACAGCTGTTGTATATAGTGTTTTATTATTGTCAATTAGATTGACTAGGGTGATGGATCTATTCAAATTTTTATATCCTTACTGATTTTCATGCTAGTTGTTCTATCAATTAGTGACAGAAGGGTTGAAATTTCTAAGTATAATTGTGTATTAGGTTATCTTATCCTTTAGTTCTGTCAGTCTTATGTATTTAGGAGCTCTAGTTTTTAGGTGCATACACTTAGAGGATTGTTTTGTTTTCTTGTTAAAATGGCTCCTTTATCATAATGACATGTACCTTTTTATCTCCAGTAATACTCCTTGTCCTGGAATCTTGTCCTGCAGTCTATTTTGTCTAATGTTAATATAGACAAGTCTAGCTTTGTTATGATCAGCATTGGCATGGCGTATCTTTTTCTTGTCTTTTATGTTTAGCCTGTGTGTTTGTATTTAATATACATCTGTGGTAGAAAGCATATAATTGGGTCTGATTTTTTCCTCAATCTGACAATTTCTGTCATTTAGTTCGACTGTTTAGAACATTTACATTTAATACAATTGTTGATCTGGTTAGATTCATAATAATTCTATTTTCTTGCTATTTGTTTGTTTTTTTATTTTTCCCATCTCTTTTCTGTTTCCTTTTTCTGCCTTCTTTTAGTTTAATTGAACATTTTTATTATTGCATTTTATCTCCACTGTTGGCTTGCTGGCTGTACTTGTTTGCTTTATGTTTTAGCATTTGCTCTAGGATTTACAATGCGAATTTTAAAATTATTGTGTTAAACAATTTATATCTATTCCCTCCTACTCCTTTTTACTATTGTTTATTTTATCTTTTTGCATAAGTGAAACCACCATGATATGTTGTTATTATTTTTGCATTAAACTTTCAAGTAGGTTTTGATACTTTTCTCAACTAACTTTTTAAGAAATTGAAAAACAAGGAAAATCTTTTATATTTACCTCTATTTTTCATTTCCGTCACTCTTTTGTGTGTGTATAAAATTGAGTTTCCATATGATAGTGTTTTTCTTCAGCCTGAAGAACTTGTTCAACATTTCTTGTAATGCAGGACCGATATATTCTCTCAGTTTGTCTCAAATTGTCTCATTTTGCCTTTGTGTTTATAAAATGTTTTCTCTGGATATAGAATTCTAGGTTGACCTTTTCTTTCCTTTGAGCTCTTTAAAGATGCCATTGATTGTTTTCGACAAGAAATTAGCAGTCATTGCGGTTATTGTTGTTTTCCTTTATGTAATGTGTCTTTTTCCCCTCCGGCTACTGTTAAGATTTTCTTTTTATTATTGGTTTTCAAAAATTTGATTATCATGTGCCTTGATGGCTTTTTTCCTCCCAGATTATTCTGTTTTATGTTCATTGAGCCTCTTAGATCAGTAGATTTGTAGATTTCATAAAATTTGCAAAGTTTATGGCCATTATTTAAAATTCAAATAAAATTTTTTTTATCCAAACCTTTTCTCTCTTCTAGTACTGCAAGTATATGTACCATAGACTGGTTGTGAATGATCCATTAATTTTTTAAGCCTCTTTTTCTCTCCATTCTTCAGTTTAGATAGTTTCTATTGCTCTGTCTTAAAGGTGGAAACTCAGGTTTTTTTTTTTTTCCTTCTGTAGTGTTTAATTTGCTTTTAAGCCTGTCCAATGAATTTTTCATTTCAGATACTGTTTTTTTCATTTTGAAATGTACTTGATAATTTTATAGCTTCTGTCAGGTTCTATTGAGATTCTCTATTTACTTATTATGTTCATGTTTTCCTTTAAATTCTTCGACATATTTCAATAGCTTTTTAGAAGTCCTTGTCTGCTTATTTCTTAATCTGTATCATTTCTGTATATTTCTATTGAAAGATTTTTAACATGATCATGGGTCATATTTTCCTGTTTCACGTATCCAGCAATTATAGATTGTATGTGCAACATTATGTATGCTATGTTATTGGGCATCTGATATTTGTTATCTTCCTTAATAGAGTCTTGAGTTTTGATTTGGGGAGTAATTTCTTTGTGGATCGGCTTAATTTTTTAAGGTTTACTTTTAAGTGATGTAAGATACAGTTTAGCCTTTTATCGTAGGGTTACATTAGTTGTACTTTTAAGGTGAAGCCTTTCTCCGATCTCTTGTGAACGCTTAAAGTGTTCAGTGAAGTCTCTCTAGTATGACTGGGTGGGACTCACGTACTTCCGAATCCTCTCCAAGCTCTGGTCTTTGTTTTCCCCATAATACATATTTTTTCCTTGGTCTTGTAGAGCCTCTGTGTGTGTGTGCAGCTTTGTATTTGGCCAAGGACCCCAGGGTTCCTCTATGCTGATTTTGAAGCTCTTTTTGACTCACTCACTTGTCTCTGGAATGCTGCCTCGTAAATTCTAGTGAGCTTAGAAGCTCCAAACTTCAGTGTTTATCTCTTCACTTCAGTGAGCCCACCATGACTTGTTGAGAAAGCAAAGGTGATCTTGTGGCACAGCTCATTTGTTTCTCTTCTCATTTAGTGATCATAGGCTTGCACTGCCTGCAGTACGTTGTCTGAAAACAGTTCTTTTATATATATATATATATATATTTTTTTTTAAGACAGAGTCTCACTGTGTTGCCCGGGCTAGAGTGCCGTGGCGTCATCCTAGCTCACAGCAACCTCGAACTCCTGGGCTCAAGCGATCTTCCTGCCTCAGCCTCCTGAGTAGCTGGGACTACAGGCATGCGCCACCATGCCCGGCTAATTTTTTTTTTCTATATATTTTTAGCTGTCCAATTAATTTCTTTGTATTTTTAGTAGAGATGGGGTCTCGCTCTTGCTCAGGCTGGTCTCAAACTCCTGAGCTCAAGCAAACCTCCTGCCTCAGCCTCCCAGAGTGCTAGGGTTACAGGCGTGAGCCACCGTGCCTGGCCTCAATTCTTTTTTTTTTTTTTGAGACAGGGTCTCACTCTGTTGCCCAGGCTAGAGTGCAGTGGTGTCATCACAGCTTGCTGCAACCTCAAACTCCTGGGCTCACGTGATCCTCCTGCCCTAGCCTCCTGAGTAGCTGGGACTACAAGCATGTACCACCATGCCCGGCTAATTTTTTCTATTTTTGGTAGAGATGGGGTCTTGCTTTTTTTCAGGCTGGTCTCAAATTCCTGACCTTAAATGATCCTCCCACTTCAATCTTTTTAATATGGGTACACTGTTCCACTGTAAGAGTGTGAACCACATTTTATTTATCCGTTTCCCTCTCAGTAGAAAGTTAGGTTGTTCACAGTGCCTTGTTTTTTCCCTCTTTTTCTTACCCATCTTTGTACCCCTCTTCCTCTAACAGTACTGGAAAAGACACTGTTTATATGTGGCTATAGTACTTAAAATGTGATAGCTACTGCCATAATCCCAGAAAATTATACCTACTTATAGAACCACAGAAAAGGTATGACTGAGGCCATTTCTTTTCTCCATTGTTAACACCAGTATTACCTGTTTTTTAAATATTCATCACACTCATAGGCAAAAGGAAAAAAGCATCTCATTTTCAATTTGTATCTTTAGTTAATAGGTAGAGTATATGTTAGTGGCTATTTTTATTTTTTTTGTGTGTGTGACTTATTAGATCATATCCATGTCCTTTTGCCTGTATTATTTATAGATTACTTGACTTTTTCTTATTGGTTTGTAGTATCTTCATATAGCATGAGTGTTAACCCTTTATCATATATGTTGCAAATATTTTACCCAATTGATTATTTTAAATTTGTTATGGTGTCTTTTTCCATAGAAATCTTCCTTCTTCCCTCCCTCCCCTCCATTCCTCCCGTCCTTCCTTCCTTTCTTCCAAATTACATTTGTCATTTTTTTTTCCTTTATAGATTCAGTTTATCATGCTTAGACCTTTCTTACTGCAGAATCGTAAGATTTTTTTCTCATGTGTTCTTTTTCAACACTGTTATTTTAAACATTCAGATATTTAGCTTCTCTGCATGTCTGTCTACCCCTACAAGTTTGTTCTTGGTCACTGATTCTTGACTTGGAAATCAAAGGATGTATGTATGTGAGAGGTTGTTCAAGGAATTCTTCATTTTGCACGTAAGGAAACTGAAGCCTTGGTGATCTTCCCAAGGTCATACATAGCCATCCTGTGGCAGCACTGAGACTAGAACCCAGTACTTCCTGTTTTTACTCCTTGCCTATTTCTATTTCTACTTTGGGTAAGTGGGTACTGAATTAAAGTCTAGTCATTGAGCATTTGGTTTCCTGTTATGTACCACCTGAGTACATAATAGTGCTAGGCACTGGTGGTGAAAGTTATGGACAAAATGGACACAGTTCTGACCTTTTGAATGCACAGACTTATGAATAAGGCAGACAGTAAAAAGCAGACAAACGAATGTGTGATCGTTATTCAGGATGAGAGTTGTGAAGGAAGTGAAATCCCTGGAATGGTGGCGAATAATGGGGCTTAGAGGCTATGCAGACAGGGTGGTCATAGAATGCCTTCTCAGGAAGTGATAGATATTTAAAGCGATACTTGAAAGATGAAGCCAATAAAGGGTTTAGGGAAAGAGTGTTCCAGAGAGAGAACACGGCCTGGACAGAAGCTCCGAGGTGGGAAAGAGCTTGACAGCTGTGCAGATGTCAGGGGCTGCAGCTGATGGAACTGTGAGAGGACATAAACAGCTTCACCATGGATGTGTCAGCCGTCATGTCGCTGGTTAACTTTTACCCTCAGTGTTTTTGCATACTTTTCAGACAACAACTTTGACACTTCCTTTGTAAAAATCTGTACTGTTCATTCCTTTCCAAAACCACACAGGCGGCTGGAAAAATCCAGTGAAAAAGTCTTTATTTTCACATTGTTACATGAAATCCTGTCTTGTAATGAAAACATATCTTTATCTGGGTCAAAACACCTGCAGAGTTTTCTGGAGTGACTCGTTATAGCTACAAGTATTAGTAAAAACAAATCCCCTTTGGGTGGAATGTGGTGCATGGATCTACTTATCCTATCAAAACGAAATAAGAGAAAAAAATCTGTTATCACAGATAAAACAATAAAAATGGAAAAATGTTTGTGGTGTTTCTTGGCCCATGAATATTTTTCAGGGCAGAATTGTCCTCTTGCTGTTTTTTATGTAGCATCCATGAATATGCCGATTTTCTATTCTTGTGTTATCATTTTGTGCCTATGTCTGCTTCCAAGTTTGATTTTTTTTTTTTTTGGCCGTCTGAAGACAGGGAACTTATTTTTTATGAAAAAAATTATTCACATTTTTAAAAAATGGCTTTTCTAGAGTGTCTTGTTAGGCTTCAATGAAATCAATTAGTCTTACCTATGTTCAGAGTCCTTTCTTGGATTTTTTGGTATACTTTTTGGCTATTGATAAATAGTCAACATGAGGAAACTCACTGATGGCTGCTGTACTTTCCCTAAATATTCCCCAAAATGTGTATTATGGAAAAAAAGGGAAGTCTGAATTCCTCACAGTATTATAGAAAGAAAGGGAAGTCTGAATTCTATACAGTATGTTAGGTTGAGAGATAACTTCAGTTATGTAATTCACATTTAATTATTTGGTAGTCCTTGAGGGATGGTAAACCCTTATCATTACCTTGTGCTGTTAATACAGATTTTTCTGCGAGACTTGGGCTTCACTCAGTAGTGAAACGTCAATCACTTTGTGTTCCAGGTCCTCAGATGGCAATGTTGAATAAGATGCTGTCTCTGATTTCAAGGAGCTCAGACATGGGGGGCAAATAGTTATGTAAGCAGCATAATGTGACTTGATAAATACTGTGAAAGATGTATGGACAGCACATTTGGGGGCACACAGAGAACAGTCAGGTTTGAAGATTGTCTTGAAAGAAGGAAAGAAGGAGGTGACAATTAAGCTAGGTTTGGAAAGATGAGTAAGATTGGAGATGAGCAATCTCTCTAGAGCAGCAATATGTATGAATGGGAAAGACTGGCTCATCTGCCAGATGGCTGTCGTATGGTTGGGTTATTAGGTGTGTGATAGAGGAGGGGGTGGGAGGCAAAACTGGAAAGCTGTGTTGGGCCCTTTTACGAAGGGCTTTTCATGCACTTCGAGGAGTTTGAACTTGATTCTGTTGGAAATGGAGAATTATCAGGGACTTTAAAGCAGCAGAAGGATGTGCTCTGTTCTTCTTTCTGTTTTAGAGAGTTATTGTCGGATAGTATGAAGGAAGGCATAGGGAGGAAGAGACTGAAGGTGAGAATACCAGTTAGGAGGCTAAGCAAGACAAGGTGAAACCCGAGCTGGGATAGCAGTATCAGAGGCACAGAGTGAAGACCATACATTTCCGAAACATTTCTGAGGCAATCCTAAGGCTCTGAGTGAGAGGCAGTGTGTTGTAATGACACCTGCGCTGTATGGGAAGGCAGGATGCTGAGGTTCTGGCTTTTGCTCTCATTATGGTGTCACACTGAGTCCCTTAGCCATTTCGAATTCTTATTGGGAAAGGGAGAGCGCTTGTCCTCCTGCCTGTCTCTTCAGTTCTGGCATTGTAGTAAGGGGAAACTAAAGTGAACAAAACAAAGCAATAAAAATCTTAAACAAACCTGACATAGTTTAGAGTTTCACATCCTCTTTTTCTTCTTTTGTAGCTTATAACCTTTCTCTTTATTGTTGTACTGAAAAATTTAGAACACAAATAAATCCACGTGTTGGATTATTAGGATTGTTAAGGTGTTGATTGTTAAAATCTCATAATTATGTGATGTACTAAGAACAGTTCTTGATTCACCTGCCTAATATGTGTGTGTTTATCTATATATCTATATCTCTCTCTCTATATATATTTTTTCTTTCCTTTCTAATACTGTGTCAGCATAGTCCCACTTTGTATCTTCTTGGCATCTATATTTGATATATTTAAAAGATTTCAATTGCAGTTTTCATTTTTTGCTTTTAGGGAGGGATAAACTCATTGAACTAGGGTTATTTTCTGCCTATTCTCTGTGCTTTTGATCTCTCTCAATTTCCTAAGTATTTTGAAGTATATTATTCCTGGGCCTTTACCAGACCAGGGCATGTTCAGCATTCATCAGAACACCAGTGTGAGTACACTTTGCTTCTAAAATAAACAGGGAATAGTTCGCAATGGTTTTTATTTCCCACTCTTACTCGAAGTGGGTTTCTGGGAACTGTTCTTTTCTACTGAATGAAGCATTAGAGATCCTTAGGAGATGGTGTAATATAGTTGGATACTTGCTTTGGTTGC
The DNA here is from genome assembly GCA_004363605.1 of Indri indri. Taxonomy (NCBI): domain Eukaryota; kingdom Metazoa; phylum Chordata; class Mammalia; order Primates; family Indriidae; genus Indri; species Indri indri. Next base: position 3,209 of record RJWJ010036999.1, on the reverse strand, counting down.
AGTTACTAGAAGTGTTAACTTTATAGTATGTTATTAAAAGTACCTCTTTTCTTTTCATTCTAGTTCCAAAAGATCCAAAACCCCAATGGAGACGGGTAGCATGGAGTTATGATTGTACCTTGCTGGCCTATGCTGAAAGCACAGGAACTGTGAGGGTGTTTGATCTCGTGGGAAGTGAACTCTTTGTCATTTCCCCGGTATGTACATACCTTAAACTGATAACATGTATTTTTTTCAATGCCTTCCGTATATAGGTGCTCAAATGAATGAATGTGAAGATAGGGTTAATACAGATATAAATCAGAATAATAAGCTGTATACTTAAGATGTTCAGAATATAGTTAGAGGTCTACATATATGCATATTATTCTTCGTATTTTGTAGTGCTCTATCCAGAGGTAAACCATCTGGTAGTAAGCAAATATTAATACTAAATGGAGATTCAGAAAGTTGTTACAAAGTTCTAGTGAGGAAAAGAAGTCAATGGGCTGTTGCAATAGGAATACCTTTAAGAAGAGTTAGAACTCGTTACCCAAAAGGGAATAGAAATTGAAAAGGAGACTGGAGAAAAAAATTAATGGTAGTAATAACTTGTATTTGTGTGGTGCTTTATACTTCATTAAAGACTTTGATATATATTCTCATTTTATATTCACAACAAACCTTTGAGTAGGTTGGGCAGATATTGTCCTCATTTTACAGTCTAGAAAACTGAGATTGAGTGGGAGAAAAATGACTTTTCCCATGGTAGTCCAGTTAATAGGTGTCTCTTCTAGGAATCTAGTGCTTTTTTGTTTGCATCTTCCTTCCTCAAAGGAACAAGATATAGGGGCATGTAGAACAGTTGTTCTAATAACTCTGGCTGCATCTTAGAATCACTTGGAGAGCTTTATGAAGAAAAGAAAAAACAAAACAAAACAAAACAAATTACTAGATTGCCCAGACTCTACCCACAGAGATTCTGATTTAATTGAGTGGAGCCTGGGCATTAATATTGTTTATAAGCTTTTCAGCTTATTTTAATTAGAAGCTAGGGTTGAGAACCAAGGATGCAGAGAATGATTTTCCTTTAGAAATAATGAATGGAAAAAGTCAAAAAAGTGTCTTGTGCTCATATTATGGAAGTTTTAGGGAACCAAACTCAGTAATTCGGGTTACTGTTTTCTAGACTAGTGCTGTCTAACAGAAATATAATGCAAGCTATATATGTGATCAAGTGTAATTTTAAATTTTCTAGTAACCACAATAAGAAACTGGTGAAATTTATTTAATAATATATTTTATTTCATCCAATATATACAAAATATTATCATTTCAACATGTAACCAATATAAAGTATTATTAATGAGACATTTGATATTCTTTCTTTGGTACAAAGTCTTTGAAATTCGGTGTGTATTTTTATATTTATGACACTTCTCAATTCCAACTAGTCACGTATCAAGTGTTCATTGTGTGATTCCAGATGGGGTGTTAGGGACAAACAAAAATTTTTCCTTTACTGTCTTAAATTTAGTAGCTAGGGGCCTGAAAATTAAACTGACAACAGACAGATTAACAGGAGAAAAGGCATACGATTTTTATTGATGTTAATATTTTTATGAGTACTGGGAACATCACAGAAAAGAAATGAGAATTCAAAGAAGCAATTAGACTCAGGGGTTTATGTACCATTTTATTAATAATAAAGGGCTATAAATTGTGGAGAAGTGACTAGACAAAGGAAAGAAAGGGAGTTTGGACTTCCAGAGATGGTAAATTGTGGGAAAATGGCTAGGAAATATATGAGGGAAGCTAATGGAAGAAAAGAGTTATTTAATAAGGTGTGTTTATGCAGACTCATTTTGGTGTGACTTTCAGTTTCTGGTGATCCCATCTCCTCTTCCTGGTAAAGAGGGGCACTTTCACAAAGAGAAATTTATGCCTTGTTTTTAGGCAGATAAGGGGAGGCAGTCGTTGATTCTCAGTTGCCTTCAGCTCAAAATAAACCTTTTGCCAAAGTGATGTATTTTGGGATGGCATATACTGATCCCTTTCAAGAGTGATAAACTTTATTATGTGTGCTTCCTGAGGGGCACAGGCCTTCAGATCTTTAGCAATACGGCCTGATACTTAGTTGATGGAAGAAGGTTGACATTGAGTGTTTTAAATGTCCTTTCCTTTAAGTTGCTGATTAGGCAAATGGCAAATAATTAGAGACTTTTTTTTTTTTTTATCGTAGGTTACTGCTAGCAGTGGAAATTAACATTTGGGAGTTTGTCTCTGGAAACAGGTTCTTAGAGTTCTCTGAGGCATTGCTTTTTTTCCTTTTTTTTTTTTTTTGTAATGGACACATAGTCTGAATAGAAATTTATTTATCTCAATGAATATCTCATTCAAAGAGGCTGCTGTGGTTCTAGCCTGTGTTTAGAAAGGCTGGTCTAGATTTGAGTGTTTAGTTCTAGATTCTGACTCATGTGATTTTTGATTATACAGGACAGTTCTTGAGCTATCTTATTTAGAGTATAACTGGCAAAGTCAGTGTCTCAAATATTCTCCAGTTATGCATATGTTAATGTTTATCTAGTATGTTTTTATTAACTTAATTTCTCACTCTCCTACAGGCATCCAGTTTTATAGGTGATCTGAGCTATGCCATTGCTGGGTTGATATTTTTAGAATACAAAGCAAGTGCACAGTGGTCTGCAGAACTCCTGGTCATCAATTACCGAGGAGAACTTAGAAGTTACCTTGTAAGGTAAAAATGTACTTTGGAAAGTTCTTTTTGAAATAATGTTTATTTCTCTTGATTAGTGTCAGATTTTGGTATTTCTTTTTTTCCTTTCAGTATATTATGAAAAATTGCAAATACAATAGGGAAGTTGAAAGAATGATACAGTGAAGGCCGGGCGCGGTGGCTCACGCCTGTAATCCTAGCACTCTGGGAGGCCGAGGCGGGCGGATCGTCCTGAGCTCAGGAGTTCGAGACCAGCCTGAGCAAGAGCGAGACCCCGTCTCTACCAAAAAACAGAAAGAAAAATTAATTGGACAGCTAAAAATATATATAGAAAAAATTAGCCGGGCATGGTGGCGCATGCCTGTAGTCCCAGCTACTCGGGAGGCTGAGACAGTAGGATTGCTCGAGCCCAGGAGTTTGAGGTTGCTGTGAGCTAGGCTGACGCCACGGCACTCGCCCCAGGTGAGAGAGTGAGACTCTGTCTCAAAAAAAA
>RJWJ010036998.1:0-15783 GCA_004363605.1 Indri indri | reverse complement strand
AACTTTGAATAAACTTTTATAAAACAATCACATGAACAACTTCAGACATGTGTATCCAGGGGAAAGTTTACCTAGAGAAAAAAATACATCGTGTCCTACTAAACAGTTCCAATCCCCGAACAGCAGAGGAAGTGACACTCTGGAGGGAAATAGGACATCACCAAAGAATGTCCGCCAATTGTACAGACAACTCGGAAATGTTCCAGGGGCCACTGAGAACTCATGCTTCCCCATCTGTTTTATCTTTCAAACACTCCCCTGCTGACCACGATGGGGTGCCTCTCAGTTAGAGCATGGAGCATTCTGAGGTGCTGGTTAACTGCCCTTGGGAAAATCATGTGCTACCAAAGACACCCCTCCAACCCTCTTTAGCAAGTCAGGGTTAAGAACGAATTTAGGGATTTTGCTACTACTAAAGCAATTACCCTGAGTTTGTAAATAGCATATTTTGAAGCTTAATCATTATAGAATGGGACTTGCCTGCTCTTTAATAACAAAAGTAAAATTTTAAAAATGCACAACTCACTTTAAACAATGGGTATATTTCTGCAAAATGTAGAATCCAATTTTTTCTCCTTATGAATTTACTATAAAAATGTGTATATAAATTTAGTTAAAGCATTCCTGTGACTATTTTCTTGTGGGGTTAAAAATCTTTTTCTTTATTTAGTCAAGCAAATAATAAACTCCTAATATGTTTTTTCCTGTAAGTGTGAATTTTCAATCAATTTTTTAAATTGATGCTTTTATTGGGATGATTATAAATTAACATACAGTTGTAAGAAACAATACAGAAAGACCCCTTGTACATTCTGCTCAGTTTCTCCCAATGATATGATTTTGCAAAACTGTACTAATATGTTATAAGCAGGATATTGATACTGATACAACCCACTGATCTTATTCAGATATTCATAGTCTTACTTGCACTCATCTGTGTGTATGTGTGTATGCGTGTACACGTGTATATGTGTGTTTGTTTAGTTCCGTACAATTTTACCACTTGTGTAGTTTTGTGTATCCACCATCACATGGAGATACTGAGCAGTACCCTCCTATGGTTTCAAAATTGTTCTGTTTTAATCACACTCACCTCCCTCCATCACCCTCTACATCCTCCCTCACCCCCACCAAACCCTGGCAATCAGTAATTGGTCCTCCATTTCTACATTTTTTTTCATTTCTCAGATGTTATATAAATGGAATTATACAATGTGTAACCTTTCAGGATTGGCCTATTTTACTCAACATAAACCCCTAGAGATTCATTGAAGTTGTTATGTGTATCAGTGGTTCATTCCTTATTATTGCTAGTAGCATTCTGAGTTATGTATGTATGCAACTTTCTAAACTGTTTTCAAGAGTGTCTATATCATTTTAAATGCCAACCTATAATATATACGTGATACAGTTTCTCTGCATCCATGCCAGCATTTTGTGTTGTCACTGTTTTTTATTTTTGCTATTCTGATAGGTGTATAGCACTTTGTTGTAGTTTTAATTACATCTCCCTAATAGTTAATGATGTTGAATATCTTCTTTACATGTTTGTCATCTATATAGCTTTTTTGATGAAATATCTGGCCATATCTTTCGTCTGTTTTCTAATTAGATTATTTGGGGGTTTTACTGTGAGGTTTGAGAATTTCTTATATATTCTAGATACTAGACCTTTCTCCAGGATGTGGTTTGCAAATATTTTATTTTAGCTATAACTTATCTTTTCATCCTATTCACATGACCTCTCATAGAGCAAATTTTTAGATAGTTTGATGAAAATTTATCAATTTTCCCCTTTATAAATTATACATTTTGGTGTCATGTCTAAAAACTCTGCCTAGCCTTATATCCTAAAGATTTTATCCTATTTGTCTAAACATTTTATAGTCTTATATTTTATATTCAATTCTATGATGTATTTTGTGTTAATTTTGTATGAGATGTGAGATTTAGGTCAAAGTTCCCCTTTTTTGCTGCTGGGTATCAAATTGCTCTAGCACCATTGATTTTGCTCCTTTGTAAAAAATAAGTTGAGCTATTTATCTAGGCCTATTTCTAAGTCTACTATTCTTCTCTACTGATCAATACAAAGTATAGTATAAATTTTTATTGTTTGAGTTTTCTTAAAATCAAATGTACATCCTCTCCCCCTCCTTCTCCGTATGTTAACACTGTTATTTATTCTTTCACACTCAACTCTTATGCTCTCTCACAATTATAAATTCTCTTTCTAGGTTAATCATTAATCTAACTATGCTCCCATAACTCTTTTATTTTTATTCTTATTTTTGTTTTTTAGACATGTGGTCTCGATTTGTTGCCCATGCTAGAGTGCAGTGGTGCAATCATAGCTCAGTATGGCCTTGAACTCCTTGGGCTCAAGAGATCCACCTCAGCCTCCCGAGTAGCTGGGATTACAGGTGCAAACCATAGTACCCAGCCTCCCGTAACTCTTTGTGTATCTCTTCCAGCATTTATTTAATTCGAACTTGTATTTAATAATAACTTTGGTTATTTCTATGCAATGACTCATATCTCTCCATTTCAAAACTTATTATAAATCTACAGTAATAGATATAGAGCAGCACTAGCATTTCCAGGTCTTTAGACACTCCCGTATTTCTTCATTTCAGCAGCTGAGATCCCAACTTTTCTGTAACATCCTCCAGTCTGAACACGAGAGATATGGCAAAGTTGTTCATTCGAGTGATGCTATAGTTCAGTAGCCGCTGAATTAGAGTCTAATCCCTAAAACAAATCTAAATTTGCCTTTGACCTTCTTGGCCAACCAGAGAGGCATTCTTCTGGCACTTGGGCACACTGATTCTGAGTTTTATTGTGTGCTGCCTTAAAGGAAGCATTTTGAGATTGGAATGCCTTGTTTTGTTTTGTTTCCCACTTCTGGTCCTGATATTCCTAATCACCTTGAAATTGGCTGATCTTCCCAGAGCTCCCTCCTGGGCTGATTCATAGGTGAAAGTGACAGGTGGTAACATGGTCGGGTGTTTCTCATTGCTCACTTAAGGATGCCATTTTCCTTTCCCAGAGTATAGCCAAACTTCCTCCGCCGTTAGCCTCACCCATTGTGATTCTGCAACCCATTTCAAATATTCCATAATCCCTTAGGTAGAGTGCTTACAATACACAATATGGTCCCAATTTCTATATCATAAGATTTTTTAAGCCAAAGAAATCGATTCTATTAAATACATACCAAAGTAAATAAGTAGGAGGAAGACTAGCTCACCAGGAAAATTGTAAAGAGAACTAAGAACTAAGTGCTCAAGTCTTGGGAAAGACAGGAACCAGAGAGGCTATAGGAATCACAGTAGTAATGAAATCTCCCTGGAACTTCTCTTTGGCACATTGCTGTCGGAAGACTTACTTCAGTCATCCCTATGTGCTGTACCTGTTTCCAAAATTCAAATAATCTGCAAGAGAAATTCCACGAGCCAGGTTTAATCATATGCACCCCTGTGGGGAGTGGAAGGGGAACATGAAGAGAGGGAAACCTGGTAGGAAGACAACATTCATAATCACAGCCTTCATTATCATCACTCTGTGATGATCAACCTTAACCTTAACTTTTTGTCTGAATGTCAGGTATTTCCTTAGGATGGGTATCTGGAAGTAAATTTGCTTGGTCAAAAAATTGGGAAGTAAAACAAAGCTATAATTTCAGACTCTTGATATCATAATAATTGTCCCTTGCAAGGATATACTGACTTACTAAGCTTCAAAAAGTACAAAAGAATCATTTCACTGAGGTTTTATATTACCCTTTCAAAAAATTTGGCAATTTGGTGGATCAAAGTGATATCCCTGTTGTTTGATTCAGGGCTAGCATAGAATAGTCCAAATCATAATGTAAGATTGTTAAAATTTTTCTTTGTAAATATTTTCAAATTTTTTAATAATAGGGGGCTTATTTTCATATATTCGGAAAGGTACCTACATTTGAAAATAAATTGATTTATTACATGTAATTAGATTCTAATGTTAATTCATTTGGGAAGATACAAATAATTCTAAGTTTTTACGTATTTAGTTATTCAGTGTAGTCTATCAAATGACCACACACATTTTGTAGCTAGTTTTACGATGTTTAAAGGAAAAAGAATTAACTTGTAACAACAACTTTATCACTGACATTTTCACTCTATGTTTAGAAAAATTCCAGAATAGGTTGTAAAATCAAGAGTAAAAGTCAGTAAATTATGTGTGTTTCTTAAGTGTAACAGTTTCAGTGTTTATAATGCAACCTACAGTTAAATAACCAGGTCGAAAACCATCATTACACAGTGAGAGAATATAAACGTAAATTTGAGAAATTGCAACTGGTTGACTGTGAGACTCATGCCAACATTGAATGAAAAAGGAGGAAACTCATGCGGGACATCAAAAAAGAAGGCTTCTTGGAGAAGAAATCAGATATAAATCAGGAGTAAAAATTTAAGGTCTTGTGTACTGTAATAGTTTGTCAAAACCCAAGATTCAAAGCTACAGTCGAAGATGTTGGAAAGAATTACATTCAAATCGTGGTTGAATAAAAACTCATAAAACAAATCATCCATCCGAGGGAAAGCACACGTGCAGTAAAACTGCCTCCTGGGACTGGTTGCTTAGCAACCCAGTAGGGATGCGGTCCCAGGAAGGGTCACAGCCAGGAAGGAAGCAGGTCAGAGGCAGTGGCATGAAGAGAGAATTTCAATAGCAACAGGGCAGTGACAGCATTTCTGAGGGAAATAATTTGACAGGAAGATCCCTGAGGTTTTAAGGGAAAAATACAATTATAGATACTAATCAAAAGAGATCTAGCTGCCGAAACTTTCTCTCCACATTTCCCCATGTTTTATTTCATGTCTGAAAAGCTAAAAGAAAAAAAATGAAAATATGAAAAAGGACCATTTGAAATGGAAAATAATACACACACAAAACATCACTTTTTTTTGCAATCTATTCAATAAATATGTAATAGTTTCCTACTGCACTTCAGTGCAATAGAAGCCATGCGAAGAAATATAAGATAGTCTGTGCCCCCAAAGGAATTGTATCATAACTGGGAGAATAAGACTAGAATAGATTGGAAGTTGGAATAAATGATGAGTGGTCTATGTACTGTGCTAAAAACTTTTCATACCTTTTCTTCACTGATCTTAATGAAAATTGTTTTTGTTAATGTTTTTTAATCCTGTTCTGGGTCACAGACCCCTTTAAGATTCTGATGAAAGCTATCTGCCCTCGGTGGAAAAAATAAAATAAAAATACATACACATATCAAATTTTGCTTACAATATTGAGAAGTTTTGAACACTTGCTGCATTTTGTCTGTGAATTTTAAGTTAAGAAATTCTGCTATTAGACTTGTAGAGCATTGCTCCCATTTAATTAAGGATGAAACCAAGCCTTAGCAGTTTACTTGCTTAAGTTACTCTGCAAAGTCATGCAGCAAGTAAGTAGTGAATTTGTGGCTCAAACCCCTTCTTTATTACATGTAAAAAATCTCTCTAGTTAATATGTCAAATTATAAAAGAAAATATGAGATACAAAAGTTAATTATAAACATTATCTTAAACCTTGAACAATGTATTAGAAACTTTGCAAAAGGCCTCTAGAATATCTCTAGGATGTTGTTGCTGTCTCTATGACAAATTACCTCTTTTTCACTAGAGCTTTTCCCTATTAAATATTGATGAAAGCTTTCTGGAAACTTTAATTACAAATCTTTTGAGGTCAGAGTCTGTAGATGCTTTTTTCCATTCCAAGTAAAAGAAATTCCTTCACACCAGCTCAAGCAGGTAAATCAATCAATTAATTACAGAGCATTGGAAATAAAGATAAAGGGGTATTTTGTAAAAGGTGAGAAAAGGAAGTATGGCACACCTGGGACCAAGAATGGGGGAGGTGTCAAGGGACCAGGAATTCCTCTCTCTCACTCTCCTTCTTGTAATTGCCTGGTTCTCATCTCCACTTCTTTGAGCCCATGTTGGACAATGGCTGAACTTAGCTCTCAAATGATCTTGTTCTCACTTCCAGCAATTAGAAACACCTGACATATATCTTTCTTTATCTCCTGAATTCCAAGTTTTACTCCAATTTCAGTGCAGAGATGATTTTATTTGTTCAGTCTGGGTCAGTTTTCACTCTTGTCTAATCAGCTGTCATTGGCAAAGGGCAGGAATCAACTAGGAAAAATATGATGCTAGGGACCCATCTCATATGTGCCTAGGAGATGGGAGGCAGGATTTGGAGTCTCATTGACTCCAAAAGGTTTCTGTAAAAAGCTAGGTAGTAAGTATTCTAGAGTTTGTGGCCCAGATAGTCTTTATCACAAATACTCAACTCTTACAGCACAAAAGCAGCCAAGGCATAAACAAATGAGAGCACCTGTATTCTCATAAAAGTTTATTTGTAGACACTAAAGTTGAATTTCACATAATTTCATGGATCTCAATATATTATTCTTCTTTTGTTTTCCTATGCCCAGCTGTTGGAAAAGTAAAAACTATTTTTAGCACGCAAGCCATATGAAGCAGGCTGAAGGGCAGATTTGCCATGGATCATAGCTTGCCAACTCTTGGCTTAGTATACGAAGAGCTTATTTCTTCTTTATGGAGTTTTTGAAGGGCTCTCTTCCACCTAGTGACTTGGAAACCCATGCTTTCTTCACCTTGTGACGTTCTCATTTCAGCATGTGGCTTCCAAGGTCACTGTAGCAGGGGGAAAGGAAGAATGAAAGGAGTCCACATATTCTTAACTGTCTTGACCTAAAGGTGATACACGTCACACATCACTGTTCACAGTCGATTGGCCAGAAACAGTCACATGATCATAACCTAATTACATGGGAAGTGGAGTGTGTAGGGCAGCAGATGAGATATGTAGTAACTAGCAACTATCTATCCCACAATATTAAGCCAAATATTAATTACAGCCCATAATTTACCTTTATGACAATCAATCAAGCGTATTTCAATTTTTGCATTTCTATTTATTTTTCATCGTACAGTTGGATGCACACAACCTCAGAAAACTTTCCCCCAAGTAATGTTACTGTACAAACTGAAGAATTCAGACATAGTATACTAAATTCAGTTAAGATTTAAGATAGAATTCAATTCATTTTTATTTCTTAAATTATTTGGTAGTATATTCTATGTTTGTTCTGATTATTCCTTTATAAAATGCCAAAATATGTACTTTATGATCATACAACGATAGAAACACTCCATGTCTATAGCTCATTAAGAAGAGTAGATGACATCTTCCATTACTCAGTGCTACACGCCACTCCAAATGCCTATGCAAAATAATGTCCACTTTTGCAATGTAATAACTTCTCAGTATTTTCTATTAGTTTACTTAAATTTTACCTTCTTATTTGATTAAATATAAATTTTTTAATCTGCCAGGTAATTAAATTTCTCCATCGACCTCATCTCACTTATCCCAGTATACAAACATCAAATCACATAGCTCATCTCGCTTCCATCTCTTTTCATTCTTGATATCTCTAATGTTCTATTATTGAAAAATCTGCTTTCCACCACTCGCATCACCTCCTGCCATTACTTATCTTACGTTTTATTCAAATAAAATTTCACATTTCCCTACTCTCTCTGAAGTCTTACCAGATTAGCCTGACTATATGAAACCTATTCCCAATCTTAATTTTCTCATGCCATTGAGGATCTGAATCATGCCATCATTCACTTACTACTGTAGTGACAACCATTTTTATATAATTTCTTTAAATCTTATTTTTCCATTTAGGTTTTAGTCTTCTAAATGGCAGGAAACAATCTGTTTCCTATTCAACACAAAATTATTACATAGAATTATTTTTGATATTCATTGGTCATCCAAGAGAGAATAAAAAGACCATAAAATATTTTAGTATTTAACACTCTTTTAGAAATAAAAACATTATTAAGTGCTATTTACACATATTGCTGAATTTTGGATGAATTGCTTTTTATGAGTCAGTTACTGAAAAATGCAATCTAGAAGGCAGATGGTCATTGCATTATAGGTGTATTCTGAAAGCATTTGTAATCATTTCATTTAAAGCTTTACTCACAAGAAAAAGCCCAAGCCTATATATGCACCATTTCATCAGAAACATTTTGTAGCAAGGCACAAATATTAAAGATGTAGCAGATATGTCATTTTAAAAATAAAGAGTTCTAAAAATGAATAGAGACGTTTCTTCATGAATGATTTCCACCTTCTTAGGAAATATAGTTGTGATCGAAATTATTCATTTTCATACAAAGAGAAGACAAGAGTTACAGTGAGATTTATCCAGATGATAGCTTTTGTGAGAAGAGAAATAGCCCAAAAGGGGAAGTACAGATCACAGTACAAGGAGGATGACTTAGTAGCCAAGCAACATGCTGCAGAGTCAGGGGCTGTAAATTGTAATTACAGCATCTTACAATGGTTAGTGCTTTTCCAGATGAGAGCTCAAAGTGTACCCAGGCTAACGTCTTGGTCCCAAACCAAGTCATTCATCCTCAGTTCAGTCATCTCAGAAATGAAGATGAAGTAATGACGTACTAACAATTACACAGACAGCGCCAACACAGAAGAGAGATGAAAAGAAATTAATTCAGGATGTGAGCAAGCCTGGTGACTCAATATCAAAATGAAAGAAATAAGAGGAAATATAGGAAATACAAAAAAATGCCTCTAATTCTCTCTCTGATTTCTAAAAATTCTCTCAAATTGCTTCAGAATCTCATTTCAATGACTTCTAACGATGTAATTTCAGAAACTGTTAGATTTCAAACAGCTTGATTCAATAGAAAGTGGTTTCAAGTTTTGTAAAGAATCATACAGAGAATTCCTTTTGAAGGTTAAATTAAGTCATTTTAGATTTGCTTGAAATATAGACCTGCTAATAAACATTTTACACTAGAAAAATAAAAAGACTGATTTTAAGTATAAAAATAAATACCTCCCATTTTAGCACATTCGTGCTACAACCAAATGAAAAGTACTGAATTTAGGACAAACACAAACTAAGGAACTAGGTTAAAGCTGACATTGATTGGCTCCATACCTTAGTTTCCTTGCTCGTTTCCATAATTATAAATTGGGTTGAACGTCTTTGCATATATTAACTTCTTTTGAATATTTAATCATTGTGAGGGTGATGGAATACCTCATTCATCCACTCAACATCTATATATTAATTTATTGGAATTTTGGTATCTGCCAAAATTAGGAATTCTTCCACGCTCTGGCCAGAGAGCACTTTCATCACAATGAGAAGGAAATTGCAGACAACAGAAGACAAGTCATCTTCAAAGTTTGTCACTCTCCACTTATTCTCTTTGAAGAGTCACGGCCAAAGCATATTTAAATATTTCCCTGACTTCTTTCTGGACTTTATGTGCAGATGGGAAACTTCATGCAGTGGAATCATCTTGGGTCTCTAAACTGGCATAGATCTCTCATACATGGAGTTCAGAGGAAAGATGAAGAATTTGCCCATTTGTCCACAACTAAATCCCTATAGGTTCAGACTATTTTTATAGCAATCCCAGGTGGCCCTCTGATCTATTATTGCAGCTTATCCCAGGACCATGACCCCTATCCAGCTGAAATTTCACTATATCTATCATTTTATTTAGAGAAAAGGGACAAATCTCCCATAAAGAATCTGGTAGTTACATATTTTGAAGAGTAACTCCATAGGATTTCTCTTTTTACACTAGAAAAGTATAAAGACTGATTTTAAGTATAAAAAAAGAAAAATAATATTCTTTATTATTATTGTTTATTTTTAATGCTTTTAAAAATTTTATTTTATTTTATTTCGTTTCAGAGTATTTTGGGTGTACAAATGTTTTGGTTACCTGAATTGCTTTTGTATAGTTGGAGTCAAAGTTATAAGTGTGCCCATCACCCAGATAGTGTTCATTGTACCCGTTAGGTGTGAATTTACTTATCCCCTCTTCCTCCCACACACCCGCTTGATTTCCAATGACTGTTATTTCCATATGTACACATTTGTTTTGATCAATTAGTTCCAATTTAATGGTGAGTACATGTGGTGTTTGTTTTTCCATTCTTGTGATACTTCACTTAGAAGAATGGTCTCCAGTTCTATTCAGGATAATACAAGAGGTATTAGTTCACCTTTTTAAATTTTTATTTATTATTTTATGGCTGAGTGGATCAACACAATATTCTGCTGGAGATTTGCGTATGATATTCTCCCTTGTGGAGATATGCAGATACTTTTCAGGGAAGGTCAAAGCTACTTTGTATAGCATATTCATTTCTCAAATATCACCTCAATGGGGAAGTCTTCCCTGATCACCATTTCTAAAATAGTGCATATACCTTCACTGCCACTGTTATGCCCTTATTCTGCTTTATTTTTCATACTGTTTATTGTCATCTGAAATGTGTGTGTTTGTGTGTGTGTGTGCTTATTTTCTGTCTTTCCATGATAAAATGTAAACTCCATGACATCAGGGACTTTATTACCCAGATTAATGTTTAGTAATAGCATGTTTTTAATACATAGTTATTAAATGAATGGGTGGGTAGGGGCATGCACAGATGGAATGCAGTATTTTGTAGGCTTCAAATGCACAACAAAACCAGTGCTCATGGAGCGCTTATCCGTGAGTAAGAGTGATTAATAAAATGTCATGGAAGGCAGAGGACCTGAGGTAGCCTTTAAATGATGTAGACAGTCAAGGATTAGGAACAAAAACCGTGTTAGAGACACAGAGGAAATTATCTGAATATAGGTGAAAAGTGAAGATATACGAGTATGTGATGTTTGAAGACCGGAAGTGGTCATCAGGGTTTGTGTAAAGCAATGTTATAAGCTTTAGTTAGGAAGGTAGGTTCAGACCAGTTTTTAAAAGACCTTAGATGCTAGATTGAGACATTTTAAATTTTATTCCCCCAATAATAGGGAGTCACTGATGATTAATGAGCAAAGGGAATCAACATAAAAAAATGAGTACATTAAGATGTTAAAAATATATAGGGTGGATTGGAAGTATAGGAGACCAAAGAGATAAAGAACAGTTAGGAGCTATTTCAATGACAAATACTTAAGTGGTAAAGTGAAATTTTTTATAAAGAGTATAAATGCAAAAAATATATGCGGGAAGTCAAGCAAGTCAATATAATTTCTTTCTAGATTCTTAGGAGAATAATGGAACTCATATTCTTTGTTAAGATACTAACTATATTTAATCTTGTAGCATTTTACAATCATCATAAGTTGAAGTAGTAAAAGGAGTTAATAAAAAATAAACTGTCTTAGAATGAAATAATTTTCCTAGTTTTACTTCAGTGATTTTTAAGTACTGCTTATAGTCTTCATATTTTATCAAGTCAAAATAAAAAGCAGACCAGGTAATTATTTTCCCTATAGCTGAAGGTTTGGCAAATTGTCATACGGTCAGGGTTGGTTCTCATATTGCTTGGACATTTTTGAAGATGTATAGGGTAAAACTTTAAAATCCCTTTAAACTCTATAAATCTGTGAAACGCTATACAAAAATATCACCAAGCATTAGGAAGAAAAGAATAAGAAAAAAAAACCCTTGATTTCTTTCAGTAAAGTTCATCTTTAATCAGATTCCTTTTGCTAATTCAAGAAAATGAGGAAGAAGAAATTTATTTAAAAGATATAAAACAAAGTGTTTAGAATAAGATAGAGCATGATCTTTCCAGTTTTTGTTGACTAAATCCAAGAACCATTTTCAATTGAACACTGGAGGCAGATTGTATATTTTAAGACCTCTTTTGTATTCTGCACAGTGATGAGCATGTCTCCGTCGTTATCAGGATACTGAATGTTAACCTGAAGATACTCTAAAGTATCATTTTTTTCAATGACTTTACCTATGCTTTCTACATATGCCTATTCACTGTAGTTATCAGATTATAGTCAAGTGACAATACATTTCATTTACAAATATACAAGTGGGATTAAACTTCATAATGCTAAATGAGACCGATATATCCCCTCCCAACAATATCATACCATAAGAAAGTACTCACTTCCACAGTGAAATTCTACTGATGGTTATTGTTCTAATTTTCTTATGTTTTTATATCTTACTACATCTGACACATTGCTAATCTTTTATATTTTTATTGATTTTCAAAAATCAGACAAGTGAAATGAAATATCATAGAACATCGTTGTCACACTGGAGTAGGCTTATTTCTTAATTAGGACACCAAAATTATTAACCATAAAAGAAAAACACATAATAAATTGAATTATATTAAAATAAAAAATTGTTCAAATGATATCTTTAATAAGTTAAAATACAAACCACAAAAAGTCTTCTTTTAGGTCCTTTAGTACAGATCTGTAGTTTTCTTCATATAATTCTATAGTTTTTATTCATTTCTAGTTGGGTTTGTGTATAGAGATTTTATATATTTTTATTACTATAATGAATATCCACTTTATATAACATTTTAATATCCTTGGTTATTGAAGGTTTATAGACCTATTCATTTATTAATAGTTTTGGGAACTGGCCCAGATCACACCCACATCTCTGCCTTCGCTTAGCTACTCCATGTGACTGACTTCAGAGCCTTCTCACCCTTCCCTGACTGCACCCATCATTCAAGCCAAGTTCCACCTCCACCCAACTTGTCCCATCCATCCTTCTTAACCACTTGCAGTTTTCCCTCATGTCTGAATCAATGCCACATGTATATCAGAGCCATTTGTTTTATATTTAGCAAGTTAGTTAACTAAGTTGCATGATTATATAAATACAAATAAAAATAAATAATTTTAATAAATCTTTTGCTGTTGCTGTTGTATTTGTAAAATTATTCTGAGCTTTTCTCAGAATAACAGGGAATGGGACCTGAAAAAGAGGGATCCAACTAAGAAACCACACTGTCTCCTGGCGCATGCCTTCTCCCAACTCACCCACCATGATCCCCACCTTAGTTAACAATTCTAAAAACTATGTTTTTAAAGGCTATTTTGGTGTCAGACTAACACATGTGACTTTTAGTGGCCAAAGAAGAAAATGTGTTTCTTAACACTCTAGTCTGAGAAATTCTTTGGGACATATAGCTGAAGACTAGTAGAGAAGGTGTTTCCACTAAAATAGTTCTGCAATGATCAAATCACCCATGGTGCAGGATGTCTGCTCTAAAGTAACCTGCAGATACGATGGAATCATTCAGAGCCTGAAGCTTTCATTGAATTGGCTGGCACTCACTTTAGTCTACTTTTGGGGAGATATTTCATACTATTTTACAAACAGAGAGGAAATATTGTGTAAAATAAGAGTTTATACAAGAAAATAGAATATGCATCATGAAATTGGTTGATGTTCATATAAATCTAATTGGATATGTTTTCTTTCAATTTGCTTTTATTGTGAGATTTTTTAATTTGTAGAATTGAACATACATTTGATAGTATTCTTTCCAACAGGGGTATTTTTCTGACCTTTTGCGGGGCTTCAGGCAATGATTTCCTTGCTCACATGAATTGCACGTTTATACCTTAACTGCAATGAAACATATAAGTGCTTATCTCCTGGTTGCTTTTGGGGGCAACAGAGTCAATTAAATGTTTGTTCTCCAAAGGCAGAGATCTGGGCTTAAGGATTTAAAGCAGATTCTCCAAAGTAGATGATTGGAATTGGGCAAAGTTTGCGGCGTATTTTAGGTTTCGTGGATCCACCGAGGGATGGTCTTGAAGAGAATATTGATAAACTGTTGTTTGGTAAGCAAGGTGTTTGCCCAGAAGAGTAAATTTTCCTGGGCAGATGGGTTTGCAATAATTTTCTAAAGCAAATTTTTGACTTTTTATTATTGGTTTACATTCTTATCTATCTGGGCGAGCATTTCCTGGAACAAATAGTCAAGTCATGTTGGCACAAATGTTCTTAGTTCTCAGTCCCAATAGTTGAGTTATTTTGATACGGGTAATGTTAATTCACATAAAACAGTTCAGTTGTTAATAAATTGACTAAATAAGGTAAATTTATATTATAGAGAATCTTGAAAGACAGACTGAAAAATTTGGCTAGTAATCTGAATTTTAAATTTAGTGTAAGGATATTGGCTTATAGTCTTGATTTTGCTCCTAGGAAGCTATTTGTCAATATTGGCACCCTCTTTGGTTTTCTCTTAGGCTACCTGTCTCCCAAATATTCAGCCCCTTGTTGTGCTTTGACAGTTAAAGCAGCAACCAACTACATCTGGGCTCTCATGTTCCTGCCCCCTGAGGCTTACCTATGCCACACCAAGAGCCTTGGCTCCTACCAACCCTTCCAGGCAATGTGCCACAGGGCATGGGATTTTACTTTCCCAGAAGATGCCCAGTAAAACAACCTGGAGGTGTGGGGCAGTGAACTCCCCCTGGGGTAAACTTTGAGGAGTGAGAGAAAGAGGAAAAAGAAGGAGCCAGCAGGTAAATTCTCTTTTCTTTCTCCTCTTGGACTTAGTATTTGAGGCATGTTACAGATGTCAGGAATCTCTCTAGACTGAGCATGTGAACCACCGAGTGACCAGCTTGTCTCTTTGAGC
Source organism: Indri indri (assembly GCA_004363605.1). Classification (NCBI taxonomy): domain Eukaryota; kingdom Metazoa; phylum Chordata; class Mammalia; order Primates; family Indriidae; genus Indri; species Indri indri. The sequence continues at coordinate 1,230 of RJWJ010036998.1, read as the reverse complement.
TTGCTGGGAAGCAGTGGTCAGCACGATAATGCAACATTGTGCATTTGCTTTCCATCTTCTCTAGCCCATTTATTCTTTTTCTCATTCTCACCAACCTGGGTTTTCCCTCCCAATAAAACTTCAGTGGTTAAGCCTTGCCTCAGGCACTATTTTCTAGGAAACCCAGGCTAATACAGTGACCTTAAGCTATTAAATCCACTGTCCTCAGTTGTTTTGACAGTAAAATGAGAGGATTGACCGGAATTATTTGTGATCCTTGTAAGCTCTAATAGGCCATTACTATAATTTAACCACTAAAACTTTTGAGCAAGGAAGTATGATAGCAAGTAGCAAGCCGACTTTGGTAGCACAGTTAGGATGGTTGGAAGTATAAGAAAAATAAACTAAAGCAATCTGGAGAGATCACATACTTGCAAAAATGCTGTCCTGGTCTGATGACTACTATAGAGGAGATGATTCCATCTTAGCTCCCAGTAAAGTTCCTGAAATTGCACTACTATAAACATAAATGTAAAAACGAAGATTAAATAAAAACCTATATAAAACATACAACCACTGCTAACAGTCATTAAAACAAGAAAAGCTTCATAAATCCATCAATTCATGCTTTTGACTAGGTCACTGTATCTACTTCATTGCCAGAAGACTGGAAGTCCTAAGCCATTTCTAAGAAGAAAATAGCATATTTTTGATATTAAAAAATTCCTTTATAATTCAGTGGCTTCTGAGAAGACTTAATTCCCCAGGATGGTGATTTAGGCCCTTCCCAGAATACAAGCTCTGAATAAGCCACAAACAATGTGGGCTTAGTTTGGGGTAAGGAGGGAGATGTCCAGGGATCTTCCAACACAAAAACTTCTAGTGGCAGCCACACAGCATCCCACTGGCTTTTCAGTGGTGGGCTTAGCGTACCTATTTGAGATGTTGTCCTTCATTCTTTGCATATGGTGACATAGAATCCAGATTCTCAGAGGTGGAAGGGGTGGGTCTTAGATATCAGCTGGTTGAGTCCCTTTGCTTTAGTAGTAGGAAAACAGAAGCCCAGAGAAGAGAAATAACTTACCCAAGGTTATACAAATGGACAATGGAAAACCCTATAAAAAAATGAGTTGCAGTGCAAATTGTTTGTTCTCCACACTTTACAAAAGAATCTAAATAAAGCTGATTTTCAACAAAAAATACACAAACATGCTAATATACCATGGTGGGAATTTTTTACTTCCTCCAATA
>RJWJ010036997.1:0-15424 GCA_004363605.1 Indri indri | reverse complement strand
TGATATATCTCACCACATGCACTTTTTCTTTTAAGTATATTTTAAAGTAAATTCTGTGTCATTTTACCCTTAAATGCTTCATTATGCATCTGTAACTGGCAAAATCTCTAAATTAAAAAAAATAATCATGGTATTAGTTTTCTATTGCTACTGTAACAAAATTACCACTAACCTTGTGGCTTCAAACCACACATTCATTATCGTACAGTTCTGGAGGTCAGAAGTCCAAAGGTGTCTAAAGTCAAGTTGTCGGCAGGGCCGGTTCTGTCCGGAGCGCTCTGGGAGAAGCTGCCTCCCTTGGTCCTGCCCCACTCGACCCCGCCTTCCACGGGCACATCTCCTGCCCTTGACCCCCTGCTGCCCTTGCATAAGGACCTGTGTGATTACCCTGGGCCCACCTGGGCACCCAAGATAATCCTGGTCTCAAGATCCTAAACTTAGTCGCACGTGCAAATGTGATTGGCCACGTAAGGTCATGTATCCACAGGTTCTGGATCAGGACGTGGACATATCTTTGGGGGTCCCTCGCTCAGCCTGCTAGAACCAGCATGCCATGTTCATAATTGACAAAATTTACAGGAATTCCTTAATAGAGTCAAATACCCATTCCATATTTAAATTTCTGTGGTTTTACTCAAAGGTGGTTATCACATTGGGTTTGTTTGAATCTGGATCCGAAGAGTCCCTGTTGTGCGAGGTTGTTGGGCCGCTCCGTTTCCATTCTCCTATACCAGCCACTCCTCTCTTCTCGTCCCTTTTTTTATGACTCTGGTTTACTGGAGAAACTTGGTCCACGAGCTGCAGAGAAATCCGTACCTCTCCCCTCCCCATCAACTGCTCATCCCTCCAGGTGCTCAGAGGGACACCTGCGGAAAGGCGGCTCCTAAGAGAAAATATCCAGGACGTCCACATGCCTTGACATTGTTCACGTGCAAACAAGTCAAGGAGAAAGTGAGCACTGAATTGGAAGTTTTTACACTGTGCTTCCCCTGCCCCCTCTGACTTGGCACTTGGAGTGCGAGTGCTTTTTAAATTGCTGGTTAAAGGAGAAAAACATTATCCGAACGGCACGCGAGCGCCAGAACCTGCGTATCACAGATGCCCGCTAGCGCTGCCGGGCAGCTGACTGGGTCTCTAAACTAGAGTCAATCTGTCAGTCCAGGAGGCTGAGGAGAGATGTGTCTCCAGCAATCCTCACGGCTCAGAGAGATCCGGCTTAAGCTGCAGAAAAATGCAGATGTCTTCTGTGACCCACACGACCAGTCCCCACAGGAGAGGGGGCTTGCGTGCCTGTGATGGCTGGGTCCATTTTTCCTTCAGAATCTCATAGGCGCAGGTGGATTCCTGAAGAAGGTCACCACCAAATCTCAGCATTGACAGATAAGGACAATGAGAGGAATGTGGGACTCAGAAGAAGGGTTTGAGGGAGCCCAGAAACGGAACCCAACATCCCCTATGGAGGAGCTCTTCATCCATTCAAAAAAACGTATGAAGCACTTACTTTGGGTTGGACGTGTGGATACAGTGGCAAATATGAGTCGCAGCCTGGGCCCCCAGTCTGATGGGGGAGACAGCCCCGTGAGCAGGCAGTTGAAGGGTGCTGGGAGCCCAGAGGAGGGGCACCTGTCTACAGTCTGGAGGTCAGGTGCAGTGTAGAGGCTGGAATGATGAGGAAGAGACAGTTGGTTCATAACTTCTTCAATATGGACCCTGTATAGAAAGCCATCAATAAGGGGCTTTGCTTTTTTTTTTTTTTTTTGAGACAGAGTCTCACTCTCTTGCCTGGGGCGAGTGCCGTGGTGTCAGCCTAGCTCACAGCAACCTCAAACTCCTGGGCTCGAGCAATCCTACTGTCTCAGCCTCCCGAGTAGCTGGGACTACAGGCATGCACCACTATGTCCGGCTAATTTTTTCTATACATATTTTTTAGCTGTCCAATTAATTTCTTTCTATTTTTGGTAGTACAGGGTCTCGCTCTTGCTCAGGCTGGTCTCGAACTCCTGAGCTCAGAACGATCCCCCCGCCTCAGCCTCCCAGAGTGCTAGGATTACAGGCGTGAGCCACCGTGCCTGGCCTAGGGGCTTTGTTTTTTGATCAGCCAAAGAGGAAGAAAGTCTGCAGCCAAGGTGGAAGGAGCCCCACAAACAGAAACACAGGTTATCTTAGACCGCCCACGCATGTCCCCTGACCCTAAGGGATAACACAAGGAGTGACAAAGGAGGACGGGTGCTGGGAACCACGTGTTTATCCTCCATTCTCAGGCTCCTTGGCTCAGCACCTGGGATTCAACATCTCCAGGTACCACATTCCTGGGCCGTAACAAGACTAAGGCCACCTCATTCCACACCTGGCTGTCAATTTCTTTCCATGAAGTTAGAGACATATTTATTAGTATCATTAATTCCTTGACTTTATACTTGCCAGTTCATGCTTTGGTTTTGGAAACCAAAACCCCCTACACCCACGCTCAGCCCAGAATCACACCAGACTGTTTTTAACGGGACTTTGCTTTCCTGCCTTCCCAAGGGTGACTTTGCGCTTCCCGGAGTCTCCAGCAGGTGAGTGGTTTGACTGTTCATCATTTGAGACCTGCCTGAAAGATTCGTCAGCTCTTCGAGGGAACACACCAGAGACAGTTTGTGCCCTGAGATTCTTTGAACCCATTGTGTCAAAATCACTGTCTTGCTATTCCCACGTTGTCTCCTGGTTCTCACCCAATCCTAATCAAGTCCTTCCATTGACGGACTTGCCTGGGACCAAACTTCCAATGCCAGATCTGCTCTGACCTTAACGTCCCCCCGAGAGGCACTGCCCAAGCTTTGGTGGTCTCCCTTACCACGGTTAGCAATTAATTGTAGAGGAGGAGAAAACCTCTTTCCTTCTGCCTTCCTAGGTTCTAGGCCGGGGCCCTGTAAACTAGACTGACAGAAAGGACAGATTTACAAGAGAAAAACAAACCGACGTTTATTAACGTTCGCATCTCACATACACATGGGAACACTGACATGAATTACTCAAAGTGGTTGGACAGTTTCTTTCTCTTTTTCTTTTTTTTTTTCAATTTCTCTTAGAACAGTATATAAACTTGTCTCATTTAAAGTAAGTCCAGAAGGAGGCAGTGTGAGTCTTCACGGTGACTCCAGGAACTTTTGAGGCACCCACATTTCTTCCTTCCAGCTCTCAGCAACCTTGGACGGGGTCCACCTCCTGTGGGTGAAGATGGGTGATTTAGTTCCCACAGTCACAATCTCATCCCCAATCCAGGTGACTACACGGAGGGATGAGGAAAGGGTGCTCATCCACCTCTCAGAGTGACAGCATATTTTTGTGGCAACATTCTTTTTTTAAAAATATATTTATTTATTTTTAGACACGAGGTCTCGTTATGTTGCTCAGGCTGGACTGGAACTCCTGGGCTCAGGTGATCCTCCCACCTCAGCCTCCTGAGTAGCTGGGGTTGCAGACTCGCACCACCATGCTCCGCTGGGGTAACACTCCGAGTTAGGCAGGACAGGTGTTTCTCCCCCATTTGGCATATAGGGAAACTGAGGTATGGAAAGTCATAAGGGGTGTCCCAAATGGGGCCAGGACCAGAGCCCCAGTCTCAGGGGCTGACAACAAGCACCAACTGGTTCCCAGAAGGAAAAGCAAGTCACTAAGCCAAGCATGGCTCAAAGGGCCAGAACCAAGATGCCCTCAGGCCCCAGCTGGGGAACCACCAGAGCAGACCTCCTTAGAAACCGGACATTCCAGAAAGGCACATGGAAAATCACTCAAGCATCTCAGCCAAGAGCTCCGTCAGGACACCTGGCTGCAGGTGAGCAGGAATGCCTGGTGGGATGAGGATGGGAGAGATTGCCATCGTGAGACATCAAGGGACAAGCACATGGCCCAGTCACTTGTACAAGATGTTCAGAAAAAGAAGAAGAAAAGAATGTTCAGATGTTCATCACAGCTCTGTTGATAATATCCGAAAGTGGGACCCAAATGATTCGTCATCAGTAGACTATGTTACAAGGTAAACTTACGTGCATTCAAATTTTAAAGAGTGTATTTGAACAGACAGCAATTCATGAATCAGGCATCACCAGACTGTAAGCAAGGGGGCGACAGTGGAAAACTTTCATAAGGTGTTCACAGAAGCAACACGAAGAAAATATATTTGATTGGTTAAAGTGGAAAGTCCTAGTTAGAGTTTAGTCAGGAGGTTTCTGGTCAGTTAAGCTTAAGTTTTGTTTCACTGTTTACATTGAGATGGGCTTCAGTTTGCTTGCATAGGAACCCAACATGCTAGACCCATCTCAGCCTAATTGCCTTCCAATTAATTTTTTTTTTGGAGACATGGTCTCACACTGTTGTCTGGACTAGAGTGCAGTGGTGGTGTCATCATAGCTCACTGCAGCCTCAAACTCATGGGCTCAAGCAATCCTCCTGCCTCACCCTCCTGAGTAGCTGGGACCACGGGTGCGTGCCGCCACACCAGGCTAATTTTTTTAGGGTTTTTTTTTTTTTGTAGAGATGGGGTCTTGCTATTGCCCTGGCTGGTCTTGAACTTCTGGGCTCAAGCAACCCTCCCACCTTGGCCTCCCAAAGTGCTAGGATTACAGGCATAAGCAACCACGCCTAGCCAATTTTTTTAACAACTAGAAACATGAGGTTGGATTATTCCTATAACAGAGCCCTATTGTGTCACGAAGATGAATAGGTTAGAAACACACACAGTAACTGGATGAATCTCAGAAACAGAATATTGGTGGCAGGGGTGGGAGGTGGGAATGGGATGATATATTGAGAAGAAAACATAGAGTATAATTCCATTTCTGTAAAGTTCAAAGCCATGCAAACTATACAATACATTGTACAGGGATACAACGTTGTTAATCTGTCTTTTGTTACAGGGGCCTCAGCCCTGAACCTAGCAATGGGGTAAGGAAAAGAAATCTTTCCTCCCCTACAACCCTAGTGGACCATTTTTCTTTTCAATAGGTTTTAATCCCAGAACTTCCTTTTAGGTACATTTTATGCACTTGGTGTTAGAACTTTTTGTATTCAACGGGACTGTGTTTAAAAATTGAATTGAAAGACTATATTTTCAGGTGTCATTTTTACAGTCGTTATTAGAGAAATTTCTCTGAATGTGTAGAGCACCATAAAATTTTTTTAGTGTTTTAATTAAATTGAAAAAAATTCTGAAAACCTTTCTTGGGAAGTAGCCTCTGTCGCCAGTTCACCCTGTCTGCCACGTGCAGAGGTCATAAGCGGTGGCCAGGACAGAGTGAAAACCCACAAAGGGGTCCTGGCCCCTGGCTAGCCACACAGTTAAGGGTCCCCACCAGGAGAAAGGGCCTCTTCTCCCTCCTGCCAGGCCCTTGTTGGGAAGGGAGTTCCAGGATTGAAGAAATCCAGGGGGAAACAGTGGCCCAGACTCCCCAGTCCTTCACTCCGCAGAGACAGGCGGATTTCGTGTTGTTTGATTTTATTGCTAAAATAACACCAGAACCTGAAAGGGAGTTTGGGAAGTAGGTGGGGGTGGGACCACATGGGGAACAGCCCACAATTTCACCTCCTAAATATCATTTTCCAGAATTCGGCTATACTTTGCCCAAAAGACTAGATTGTTTCGAAATGACACATTATAGAGGATAGAAATACTTAGTGACATGGAAAGATATCCAGGATATATGTTAACTAAAAAAAACACAAGCTACTTAATGTGTTCAGAATGAGATCATTTGTAGGGAAAAAAAAAAAAGGTATCAACATAAAAGCATAAGAAAAAAGATGGCTGTGGCCTAAGAATTCCACGTCTATGTTTATGCCCAAGAGAAATTAAAACACATGTCCAAGCAAAAATTTGTGCCTGAATGTGCAGAGCAGCACTGTCCATGACAGCCCCCAAATGGAAAAAACCCAATATCCATCAACTGATGAAGGAATAAATCAAATGTGGCATATCCATACAGAAGAATAGTATTTGGTAACAAAAATAAATGAAGTACTTATGCATGTTACAAATGGACAGACCTTGAAAAGACTATGGAAAGTGAAAGAAGCCAGATGCAAAAGGTCACATATTGCATGAAACAATTTATATGAAATAGCTAGAATAGGCGAGTTTTGTGTTTGTAGAGACAAGAAATAGATTAGTGGTTCCTTAGGGGGAGGGAGGCTGGGGAGAATGGCAACTGACAGCTAGTGGGTAGGGGTTTCTTTTAGAGAGGACAAAAATGTCCCAAAATTTTATCATGGTGATGGTTGAACAACACTGTGAACACACTAAAAAACACTAAATCACACACTTTTCTAAAAAGAGGAGGTGGCTATATTCCAAATTGTTAACAGGATTGTTTATGGAACTATGAGTGGGTTTTATTTGCTTCTTTTCACTTATCTGTATTTTCTAAATGTCTGACTCCCTTTGTAAAAGGAATAAGGCTATTTTTGGCCAGGCACGGTGACACGTGCCTGTAATCCTAGCACTCTGGGAGGCCAAGGAGGGAGGATTGCTTGAGGCCAGGAGTTTGAGACCATCCTGAGCAAGAGCGAGATCCTGTCTCTACAAAAAATAGAAAAAATTAGCCGGGCATGGTGCCACAGGCCTGTAGTCCCAGCTACTCAGAAGGCTGAGGCATGAGAATTGCTTGAGCCCAGGAGTGTGAGGTTGCAGTGAGCTATGATGGGGTCACTGCACTCTACCTGGGGCAACAGAACAAGACTCTGTCTCAAAAAAAAAAAAAAGGCTATTTTTAATAGATTGTTTTCCAGTGACTATGCATATTAATATTTCTGCTTTGTTCTTTTTTTTTTTTTTTTTGAGACAGGGTCTCATTCTGTTGCCCAGTTAAGAGTGCAGTGGCATCATCATAGCTCATTGCAACCTCTAACTCCTGGGCTCAAGCAATCATCCTGCAGGCATGCACCACCACACCCAGCTAATTTTTCTACTTTTTTGTAGAGACGGAGCCTCACTATGTTGCTCAAGCTGGTCTTGCCTGGCCTGCTTTATTCTTTTTGCTCTGACCTTCGTTTGCAAACTTCAGACTGATTTTAGAAAACAACGGATTTTTTTTTCTCATTTAATACTGGTCATTAAGCATTTATTAAGGTCCTCCTGCGTCCTACTGTATACTGTAGGGGTGAGGGGAAACTTCCCCTTTCCACCGAAAAAGTTCACTGAGAGATCAACGCACAATTAAGGCAGATTAATAAGAGAAAGGTTTATTTACCCTGCGCATGGGGAGAATCACAGAGTGATTACTCAATACCCCAGGAAAGTTCGGATATTTTTATACCTGTCTTTCTGGAGAGGAGGGGAGATGAAGAGTGCGGGTAATTCTGTTTAGGGTGACAAATGGTGTCAGGGAGGACAAATGGATGGGGAAACAGATTGACTTGTAAATTAACCTGAGAGGCAGGTGTTGTGTTTAAAATGATTTGGGCCAGGTCTGGTTGCATTCCTGATCTTCCTTCCTGCAATATACTGAGATAACAGGAGAGGAAGGGAAGTCAATTCTCCCTTTGATCTCTTGCCGAGTCAGTCCGGTTTATGCAGATGGAGGAAAAGCCCCTTCCAGTGCTTTTTGATCTCTAGGGCCTTAATCCAAAATGCCAAGGAGTCACATTTTGGGGTGAAATTTCCTGACCTCATTCAATACTTTATTTCCTGCTAATTCTCTCTTCTACTCCTCTTAATGCTTAGGGCTCAGGGGGTCATAGGCCTCCAGCTCCCTTAAAGTTTGAGAACTGAAGGGCACACTCTTTTGTTATCCTGGAGTCGTAGTGTCTGCAACTTTAGAGATGCGAGCTTAAAGGCTTGAGCGGATGGCTTAATGGTCTTTGTTTTTAAGTGTGAAATTTACATAGTATTACTTTAACTGCTTCTAAAAGTATAATACAGGCTTTATGGTGACAACTGATGGTGACCTGGAGATTTAGTGGCCCTCGTTTTCTGTTTTGCTTTTAAATGTAGATAAATCTCTACTTCCTACTGAGTGTGTTTACATTTTCAAACTAATCTGAATTAACATGCAAAGGAATGCCCGGGCCTGTGAGAATGAAGGCTGTCCATCTGCAACACAACTCCTGGCTTGGGTGAGCAAATAGAAAGTCATTCTCCAGTTCCTCGACCACCCACTCCCGGACTCCCTCTGCTTAGGGGACTAGAGGCGTGAAGGAATAAACATATGAAAGGAGTTCAATTTAGCCAGCAGTCAAAGAAATGCAAATTAAAGCAAGACAAGTTTTTCCGAGTCAGGACCAGCAAAAGTTAAGATACTGATATCCAATGATATCAATCACAAGCTCTCTTCCGCTGACAGTGGTGATGGTAGGGCCGTGTTAGCTGTATCTGTGAAAATGTTATATATTTGTACCATTTGACCCAGCAATTCAAACTCTAGAAATCTGTCCTGCAGACACGCTGGCACTCAGGATGCTCGTCGCAGCATCCTGGAAGTGTGTCTGGGGCTGCAGTACCAACCTTGGCCCAGTGTGGGAGTGAAAACGTGGGAACAGCCTAAATGTCCATCAGCAGGACTCTGATGAAATCGCACTGATTGACATTCAAGCGATGACGTGTGACAGCACGTGGCTCCTGGAAATGACACAGATGTAATGGGGGCAGAAGAGGGGCAGAGAGAGCAAATAGCAGAACAGTATTCCAGCGTTATCCCATTTTAGTTTTTTTAAAGTATGTAGCTATATGAATATTTATATGTTTCTTTGAATATTTGCAGAGGAAGAAAAACCTTTTCCTCTACCCTCCTGGGTTCTGCAGCTAGGGCCCTAGAAATTAAACTGACAAGGACGTTAACAGGAGAAAAGCCGAGTTTATTGACGCACGCGCACTCACACACGCAGGAGAAGCTCGGCTGTGAACGGGGAGGTTGAAACGGGGGCTGGTGCGGCATCTTCAGTGGGGTGGGGAGCCTGTGGCCTTGGGGCCACCTGTGGCCCTCCAGACCCCAAGTGTGGCCCCTTTTAACAAAGGGATTTGTTCTGTGAAGTTTGGATTTAGTCAAAAGGCCGCACTCAAGGATCCAGAAGGCCAAACGTGGCCCCAAGGCACAGGTTCTGCACCCGTTAGCACTGTGGGAAGGCAAAGATGTGGTGAATGACGAGGAGAAACTCCTGGAAGACAAGGGTGTCTGCGCAGGTCTGTGCTGGAGATTCCCTCGGTGCTGTCTCTGGCGTGGTCCCCAGGATGGGGAGCCTGAGAGTTGCCCTTTTCCTGGCGTGGGAAAGGAGACAGCTTCACAAACGGAAACATGACATCCTGCTTTCAGGTGTAGGACGGGCAAAATTTTACCTCTACCTTCCTAGGGTTTCTAGCCGCGCCTGGGAGTTAAACTGATATAAAACAGATGTGGGGAAAAAAGAAGAAAAGAAACTTTCTGAGGAATAGGAGCCCCTTTAAATAGCAGGCCCAAAGAGGCACGAATGAGCCGGCAGTCATGTCACTCATCAGTCCTGTTGACTAAATAAGTACCTCTCTCTCTCTCTCTCTCTTTTTTTTTTTTTTTTTGAGAGAGGGTCTTGATCTGTTGCCCCAGCTAGAGAGCAGTGGTGTCATCATAGCTCACTGCACCCTCGAACTCCTGGGCTCAAGTGATCCTCCTGCCTCAGCCTCCCAAGTAGCTGGGACTACAGGCGCCTCCGCCACCATGCATGGCTAATTTTTTCCGGTTTTCACTCTTGCTCAGGCTGGTTTGAATTCCTGACCTCAAGTGATCCTCCTGTCTCCGCCTCCCAGAGTGCTAGGATTATAGGTGTGAGCCACTGCACCTGGCCTAAATTAGTATCTTAGTACCTCTTGAAGCCACTTGCTATATGGGTGCTAGACTGATTGACAGCCAAGTAGCCATAAAATACCATACATCCTATAGCTCAGCGACGTATAGCCAATCACTAACCAATGTTATTTCTGTAATAACAATAATAAGAATTCCTGACAAACAACCTTTGTAATCACTCCCTCTCCTGATTTATCCATTTTTCTTTTTTTCTGTTTTTTGTAGAGATGGAGTCTCACTATGCTGCCCAGGATGGTCTCAGACTCCTAGCCTCAAGTGATCCTCCCAACTCAGGCTCCCAAACTGGCGGGATTACAGGCATCAGCCACCATGCCTGGCCCATCCTTTTCACTTTGAAAACTTGAGCCTCTCCTTGTTCCTCTCCCAGCACTCTCCAAAGCAAACTGGAAGTGTGTCCAGGGCTGCAGTACCAACCTTGGGCCAAATAAACTCTCTCTGTTAATTTCGCCTCAATTTCTTCCCTTTAGGAAGACACAGATTAACAGGAGAAAACAAATTTATTTATTATAAGTTTTAAGTGACATAGGAGGCCTCATAAGGAAAGGAAGACTCAAAGAAGGTATTAGATTCACACACTTATGAGCCTGGCGCTGTGGTGTGCGCCTGTAGTCCCAGCTACCCAGGAGGCTGAGAAGGAAGGATCACTTCAGCCCAGGAGTTTAAGGATGTTTTGCTCTATGGTCACACCTGTGAATAGAAACTGCACTCCAGTCTGGGCAACATAGCAAGACCCCGTCTCTAAAAAAATAAAAAGAAAAACACTTATGTACTGAGTTGAACAAAAAGTAGTTAATTGTGAAAATGTGACAAGGCAAAAAGGAACTTGTGCTAGAGTAGTTAAGTGGGTGGAGAAGGGGCTGGGAAGGTTAGGGTTGGTTTAGCAAGGTTGGTTTGTACAGATGTCTCTCAACTTTGACTTTCCGTCTTTGAATGATAAGACTGTTACTTTCCTCCTCGTATAGGGAGCACATCATTCATGGGGGAGTTTATCTCTTGCTTTCAGGAAGAAAGAGGGGAGGACCAGTCTACCTTCCTACCTTCCTGCATCTGCTGGGTTTTTTTTGCTTCTTTGTTTGTTTTTTTTTAACGTGTTTAGCTCTAAATCATCCCTATGCCAGAGTGGCATATTTTGGGGGCAGTGTGTTCTGAACTCCTTCATAATCAAACAGGAGGGGAGATCAGAGAGCTTTGCCGGCATCTGCTATTTCTCAGTTGTCTTCAGCTCAAAAATAATCTTTATGCCAAAGTGGCATGTTTGGGGTGTTATATTCTGATCCCCTGTGCATGCGTAGAGATAGTCTGGAAGGTCACACGCCGCACAGTTAACGGTGGGGAAAGAAGTAGGGAGCGATAGGAAAGGAATAGACTGCATTTCTGTTTTGTTTGAATTTTTTTTTTTACAACAAGCATAGAGTACCTTTGCAATTTTTAAAGAAAGTAGTAAAACTCAACTGCTTCTTTTCTTCCCTGCTTAGCAAAAATAACTGGGGAAGTGTCTTAAGACATAAACTATTGGAATTATATTTTGGGAAATTATTTTATGTGGATCACACAACATACGGTTCATACAGCCCCACCAACATGCCCATATCCTGTGAGCCTATAGCATTTGACGCCACTGATGATGTCACCACTGACGCCACTGACGGCTGCATATTTACTTGCCTGCTGTCTGTCTCCTGCACCAGAGCGCAAACGCCACAAATGGCAAGGACTTTGCCTTGTTCCCTCTCCTATCCCCAGCTCCTAGAACAGTGCCTGGCATATGGCAGGCCCTCAATAATATTTGCCGAATGAATAAATGAGCCTTGGCCCTCAGAGGAATGGAAGATAACTTTAGAGCATGTAGCTTGAATCGTATTTCAACCCAAATCAGAAAGCAGAGGGGTTGCTGCCCCGATTATGACATTGTCGAGGAAGAAAACCTTTTCCTCTACCCAGACAGGTTCAGCCCTTGGGGTAAGCGAATTAAATTGACAAAAGAGAGATTTGCAAGAGAAAAGACAGAGTTTTATTCATGTAGGTATAGAAGTTCACAGAAAAACAGCGACTGAAGGAGATGAATTTGGGGCTTATGTACCATCTTAACAGGGGCAGGGGACGGCAAGAAGTGTGCTTAAGGGAAAACGAATGACTCACAGGAAAGATAAGTGGGTCCTTAGAGACTCCGTGGGAGACACCACGTTTCGTGCCAATGTCTGTTCAGGCATTATGATGACTTCTCGTCTCTGGTGACAGGACTCAGTCAGTCTTCCTCGACTGCTCCCAAGGAGGGGATTGGTGAGCTCTTTTGGGAGACTCTGCCTTCGACCAGGAAAGGGAGTTCACAAAAAGGACATATTCTCAAATGCCTTCAGCTCAAAGTAATTCTTAGGCCCCAGTGGCATATTCTGGACCCCTGCAACACTTAATTTTGCGTCACAGGTGTGTGTTTGTGTCTGCTCAGCCAGCCTGGGTGTCTTAAAGGCAGGGATTGTGTCTGACTTCTCTTGGAGTCCCCAGCGCTGAGCTGGTGGGTGGAAGGTATTTAGTACGTGTTGCTGCATGAGGAGCTTTTCTGAGTAGATCATGCATAAAGCAAATGACAAGGGGGTGCTCTGTCCCTCCTCTGTGTCCGAAAACACCCGTAGCTGTATTGCCTCTACACAGCAGTGTACATCGTTTGGGGCTCTGTTCTTAGTCCAGAACTTGGGCTCCTTCCTTAGTCCGGTGGTTCCGGCCACTTCATACAGTTTTAGCAAGAATCCTGCTGTGTCCCTGTAGCAGAAACCCCTAGCCCTGACATCTGCTCACCCTCGATATCTGATCAAATTCCTCCTCCTCTACCTTCAGCGTGTGAACACCCTGGCCTGCCGCTCACAGGAATCCTGTTGGGTAGGTTTAGCCAGAATCCCTCTAGCCTTGAAGTTTCCTCTTAGGAATTTTCCATCCACTGACCCCACCTGTTCCTTGGCTGTAAATCTCCGCTTGTCCTTGTTGTATTCATAGTTAAGTCTGACCTCTCCCCCTACTGCAACACCCTGTCATATTAGCCCCTTTGGGTAACCTCTGCCTTACTGTTCTTTAAGTGTCATGAATCATTTTTTTCTTTCATTTTTTTTTTTTTTTTTTTTCTGAGACAGAGTTTTTCTCCGTCCCTCAGGCTGGAGTGCAGTGGCCTGATCACAGCTCACTGTAGCCTTGAATTCCCAGGCTCAAGTGATCCTCCTACCTCAGCCTCCCAAAGTGCTGGGATTACAGGCATGAGCCACCTCCCCCAGCCTTGAATCATTTTTCTTTAACGCCCCCCTCCAAAAGGTGAAACTACTGAGACGGCTGATAGAAATTGATACCTTCCCTTTTTATTTTCCTCTTCTGGTGCACTTATCATAGCTCCTGGCCCAAGGCATTGCTCCCTATCGAACTGGCAGGAGGTAATGCCGCCTGCTAAGGAGGGGGACCCCTCCCCTGCCTCCCTCTGCAAGGCGACAAGATAGGCTCCTGCCTGTGTTTCTGGGGATCAAATGCCAGAATCAAAGAGGCTTCTGGTGAAGGAGAAGGCCGTGTTCCTCTGGCTTTGACATACCCTAGCACCTTATGTGTGGACTGTAAAGGAAAATAAAAATCTCAGGACCACATCCCAACTCCTTATGCAAGAGGGAAAGTCAAGCCTGGAGATTGAGTCATGCAACACCCCTTCCAAATGAGCAGCTGTTCCTAACGTTATGCGTAAGCCAGATCCCTGTGGAAAGGTAAAGGCCTCGGGTATCTGCAAGCACTGCCCCCACGGAACACCCACACCCAAGCACGTGCACATTGTGTCTTCGGGTCTGCGGCTGAGTCCAGCTCCTAAAACTAAGTCTGTCTGATTCCGCACTATCGATTACAAGTTTATCTTCCCACGTGCAGAACAGAGACAAGACCAATCCCTCTTCCACCTACTCAGGGACAGCTACATAATTGATTCTTCCTTCATTTCCTTTTCCTCTTCAAACATTCCCCTTATCTTATGTAAAATGTAGATTCCTGGGCCTCACGAGAATGTAACCATTTGCCTTGCTGCCTGCCCCCTCCTCCTTTCTCTTTCCATATGCCCTGTCCCCTTTAAATACTGAAGTTCCCAAATCTCCCTTGGGAAAAACAGTCACAGGTGCATCTGTGGTTTTTTCCAGGCGCATCCTCAAACTTTGGCTTAATAAACCTCCATTGGTGGAGATCTTTGCTGCAGCCCCTTATTTGGGTTGTCGGCACTCTATAATCTCCTACAGTACCCTAGTGCCCTGTGCGGACACTGTACCCAACACGGGCAAGCCAGCCCTTGCCTGGTGTGGGGGAGAAGGAAAACTCCCCCTTCGCCCCTGGAAGGTTTGCTGAAAGATCAACTCACAGTAACCAGATTAATAAGAGAAAGAGATTTATTTATTGTGCACATGGGGAGAATCACAGAGTGAATACCCAATATCCCAGTGGGGTCCAGAAGTTTATATACCCTCATTTTAGGGGGGACAGAGAGATGAGGAATATAGCTAATTCTGTTTAGGGGCAATAAATGATTACTAGGGAGGATGAATATATACTTGGGAGAATGAATGGATGGAGGGGGAACAGATTGACTTGTAAACTATTCTCTTTGGAAATTAAATTAACCCGAGAGACAGGTATCATAAATGGGTCGGGCCAGGTCAGGTTGCATCCTTGATCTTTCCTGCAGTCTATGGAGATAACAGGGGGAGAGGAAAGACAATCGTTCTTTTTGATGGGTCCATCTGGTTTTATGCAGATAGAGGGAAAGTGGGTTCCAAGGGCCTGTTGATCTCTAAGGGCCTTTAATTCAAAATACTCTTTATACCAAGGAGTCATATTTTGGGGTGAAATTTCCTGAGCTCCTTCACTGACACTGCCTAGGGAGGATCTTCACAAGAAAGGGTTGGGAGCTAGGATGACCCACAAGGGAGGGCCTCTCACTTCCTATTTCCAGGATGTCTCCTGAGCAGCTGGGAGGAGAGGGGAGAAAATGAATGGGTTCTTTTTGGGAGTGCTGAGAGCTTTGCAGTTCCTGTTAGAGCTCCTGAGCTCAAACTGGAAAGCTAAGATGATCTCGGGTCAGGAAATATAGGGACTGTGATATTGTGAAATATATATTTGGTTTTCATCCCCAGTTCCCAGATCTTTGTAATCTTCGAAGTGATAAGTGTCTTTTTCTATGCTAATGAACAGACTAAGGAATGGCAGGCCTTACATAGCTTAAGGATGGGGGCTGGTCGCCTGAAAAAATCAAGGCAGGATTAGAGGGGTGGGACTTACTTCAGACATTCCTTGGACTTCCAATAGTTTGTCCACAGGGTTCCTTCTCAGATTAGGAAACTATGCTTTGCAGTAAATTGGATATAGTATATTAACTCTTCTGATGAATGAGAATGAATTAAACTCCTAGTATAAGAAGCAGCCAAGGCCAGGCATGGTGGCTCACACCTGTAATCCCAGCACTATGGGAGGCCGACGCAGGGGGATTGCTTGAAGTCAGGAGTTCAAGACCACTCTGCACAACATAGTGATACCCCATCTCTCCAAAAAATAAAAAAATAAAATGTCCAGGTGTGGTGGCATGCACCTGTAATCCCAGCTACTCAGGA
>RJWJ010036996.1:0-15768 GCA_004363605.1 Indri indri | reverse complement strand
TGCTATAAGAGGTGACTCAGAATCCCAGGCCGGTGCCAGCCCCCAGGTGGGCCCAGGTGGTGCCCTGTCTTTGGCAGGGAGGGGACAATTAGAATAGCTAACCACAGGAACCTAGAACTGAGGGCATGCCCTTTAAAAGCTCTTTATTTCTGCTTATGGGGGGTGGGGAATTTGGATTTTGAGATGAGAAGGTCTACCATTTTTCCTCCTGTGCTGGCAAAGTAATAGACTTCTCTGTCCTTCGCCTCAAACCATTTGTTCTCGTTCTTCCGATGTGGCCTCGAGGACGAGTGCCGACTTTTCGGTAACATTGCTAGAACCTGAATCTCCACCTGAGTGAAATTTAGTAATGTATGTTGTCCTAGGAAGTTACACCTGCTCCAAGGTGTTCAGGATTATTTGACAAAATTGTGCACCAGTAAAAAGAATTTTTAATCCACGATCATATTATAGTCCTATAGGACTTTGTTAAAAGTCCAATTTATATTAATAAAATAAACTATGCTATTAATGAACATGAAAATTTTGAAACAAAGTCAGAGTGCTTCTCTAAGTGCATACAGGACGGGAATTCATTCACGTGTGCTTTCTTCTGTGCATGCGTGTTTATCGGTGGATGCCGCAGGGGCTCAGGAAACTTCACCCTGAAACATGACAACTTGGTATGAAGACTATTTTGAATCACAGGCCCTTCTAGATCTGAAAGCACTGGAAGGGCCTTTCTCTCTAGCTGCATAAACTGGACCGATCAGTCAAAGAACAATTTACTTACCTTCCTCTACCTGTTTTCTCAACATATTGCAGGAAAGAAGGTCAAGAATGCAACCAGACCTGGCCCAAATCGTTTTAAACACAATACCTGTCTCTCGGGTCAGTTTCCAAGTCAGTCTGTGTCCCCATCCATGCATCCTACCTAGCAACTGTTCACTGGCCCTAAACGGAATTACCTGTACTCCTCATCGCTCCCCCCCGTAAAAGGTGTGTATAGAATATCTGGATTCCACTGGGATATGGAGTAATCACGCCGTGATTCTCCCCGTGCACGTGGTAAATAAATAAACCTCTCGGTCATTATTCTGCCTTAACTGAGAGTTGATCTTTCAGTGAAGCTTTGGCAGAGAGGGGAAGTATCCCCTCACCCCTAAGACGCACACAGGAATGATCGTAAAGGAAACTTAGGCAGCACACCAAGTCAGTATTGGACAAATAAAAACTTTCCTACCACTTTTTCAAATATACCTTATTAAATGGAGCTATAAGGTATAAAAAAAAAACCAATTTGCTTTTACAGAGTGCTGAAGATACACTGTAGCTTTGCCAATGAGCTGACATCATTTTAACTAGATATTAAAAGCATATATGTACTTAGAGAAATCTGTGTCTGTTATCATATTACCTGTTTCATTTTTTAAAGGAAAATCACAGTTCAGCTTCACCAGTTCTTCGAAAATAATTGCAACAAGAGGAAAATCGCAGACCAGCATGAAAAAAAAACGCAACAAAGAACAGTATCTTTTATCTCCTGTCAGGAAGCAGTTTTGAAAACAAATCATCAGCCTGGTGCGACTTCAAAGAAGAAATTGCTTCAGCAGGAAAATCCGGAAAGCACATTGTATGACTCCGTGCCATAGCATTATGTCTAAAAGCCATGTGAAATGTATGTTTGCACCTTAATTAAAAAATACTTTATTACTAAAAATTGCTAACAGTCATCTGAGCCTTCAGAGAGTCACGATCTTTTTGCTGGTGGGGGGTCTTGCTTCGATGTTGCCAATAGTGCTCTGACTGTAACAGCCGGGGCAACAAAAAGTAGTTAGAGATTTTTTATGTTACCCCATTCAGAGTGGAGACCCCGACTCCAGAATACCTGCTTTGAAGAGGCAGGAAGAATTCGTGCCATACCTTTTCGTGAAGATTTGTAGATGGTTAACTCCAGTTTGTAAATGCTTGTCATGTATTATTCTCATTTGACACGTTCAGGTAACCATAGTGTTCTGGTTCTTAAAGTGATACGTTTTCACTACAGAAAATGCTGAATACAGATCTAATCTATATTACAAACACCTATGGTGCGAGTCACCATCAGGCTTGTGAGAGGGGAGGAGGCGGCAGGGGGAGGGAAGCAGGGGAGAGTGAGGTAAGAGGTGACATCGGAATTCTTCCCCAGGTAGGAAAGGCCCCTCTGCGCTTGGTGTTAACGACAGATCGTAATGTGATAATCCTGGGATAGGTAAAAACCACCAAAGAACTACAGCAAATGCTGATATAAATTCAGCACTTGATATGTATCAAGATTTTCTTAGCAGAATAAAATAAAATCTTAACAGAAACAGAAATGAGAAGGATTCATTGAGATAGCACGGCCCCGTTAACATGGTTGAAGGCAAGATTCCCTGGAGGGGTAAGGAAGGATGAATTTTAAGAATTTGATGTCCAGCACTCAACATTTAGCTTTTGCCTATGTTGCATAGCGTGTAACCACTTTTTTCCCCTCAAATTAAATAACTTACCTCTAGCAGTTAGTCCATTTTAACGTGAAGAAAGAAGGACTTTGGGCAATGTGCAAAAAGTGAAATACAGAGATCCAAAGGTCACAAGAAAATTAAGAATGTCTTCCAGAGACAGCCTGTGGTTATCGAGTAGGGTGCTGAATTTTCCAGTAAACATTCGATCCCTCAATCACCTCAGTTACCTAAGTCAGACAGTGCGGAGAACTGGAGATCGTAATTGGAGGCAATCTGGAGACTGGTGTTCACGTTGTCATTTACTGTTGTCTTTGGCCAGAGGGACGCGCCCCACAGGTGCCAAACAGGACCGCCAAGATTCACTGTGAAATGAAACAATTTGCTCCCTCTCCTCATCCAGTTCAAGCCTGCTCTAGGCAGAGGTCTGCGGTCACAGAATGGAAATATCATTGGTTCCTTTTCTCTCTTTCACCTCTTGCTACCGTTGCCTAACTGAATTCAATAATAAAAAGACTTGATTAACATTTGAGCAAAGGATCTCAATAAATATTTTTCCAAAGGAGATCTCCAAATCTCCCATAAACATACCTGAAAAGATGCCTGATATCATCAGACAGGGAAATTAAATTCAAAGCCATAGTGAGATACCACTGCACGCCGGCGGGGGTGGCGAGAATCACGATGGCAGATGACCCCAAGTCTGCGGAGGGCGTGGAGATTTGCCCCGCTCATCTTTAGTGAGGATGTAAAATGGTGCAGCTGCTTTGGAAAATATTCTGGCAGATCCTCAAATGTTTAAACACTGAGTTTCCACAGGACCCACCAGTTCCACTCCTAGATATATAACCCCCACATGAAAATATGTGTCTATATAGAAACTTGTACCCGAGTGTTCATGGCAGCCTTATCCTAATAGCCGATAGCTGAAGACAACCTAAATATGCACCAATGGTGAACGGGTGAACAAAATCGAGATATCTATACAGCGTGATATTTAGCCATAACCTGAATAAATTACTAAAACATGCTACAACATAGGTAAACCTTGATGACATTATGCTAAAGTGAAAAAAGCCAATCAAAAAAAACCATACTGTTTTGATATGTACGATGTATAGTGATCTGATTAGGGTAATTAGTATATCCATGATCTCACCATTGCTTTGTGTGGACAACATTCAGTATCTTTTTTCTAGCCATTTGAAACTACCTTATAAATATATGTGATTCTTATGTATCAATTACAAAATAAAATAAAAAATTATATACTTTATGATCCCATCTATGTGAAAGTCCAGAATTGGTAAATCTATGAAGACAGAATGTAGGTGAGTAGCTGCTTAGGGCTGAGTAGTGCGTGGCCGTGGGGAGGGGCAGTGAATTGGGACAGGGTTTCCTCTTGAGACGATTAAGTGTTCTACAACTGGCTGTGACGCTGGTTTCACATCCCTGTGAATATACTAGAACCACTGAATTGTATACTATAAATGGGGTAATTGTATGGCGTATAAATTATTATCTTAATAAAGCTGTTTTATTTTTTTTTAAAGGTCTCTGTGAACTGTGCAATGTCTGCCTTTTTTAAAAACAAGAAAATTAGAGTGCAATCATAGATTCATCGCAGCTCAAGGCCACGTGTCAGGTGTTGGGTGGACAGCAGGATTTGCGGAGCAGGGAGGAGCCGCAAAGTCATGCAGACTGTGAGTTTGTTCTTGAGAATTGGGACCAGGACGCGCTATATCAAAGCAGAAACTCAGCATTCCAGCAAAAACAAAGCAAACTGAGAGTCAGAATGAGAATTAGAACAGAAAAATAAAGAAAACTACTAATAAATAAAAGCAGTCTCATAAGGGATGTGAGGGATACAGAAAAAGTTAAGGGACAATTTTAAATTAGATAATTTAAAAAAGCTGAAGCCTGAGAATGATACGCTTTCATTTTGATGTTTTCACTAAAAACGTTAATAAATCCACATTTTGAATGATTCCGATGAGTCATTTACTTGGTTTTAATTACTACTTGTCATGTTTCATAAATATGAACCAAATGACTCTGACGACTAGTCAGGTGCAGTGACACCGATCACTTGCCTTCGGTGATGTGATTTCACTTTCGACAGAGTAGAAACCTCACTGAAAATCAGTTTAAAGGAAAAAAAAACTTCAACTGATGGAGTCAGACCCTCAGTCCAGTCACGCGAACTTCAGGAGGAGCGACGTGTGCCCACACGTGTGTGCCCCCAAAGCTAAGTGTGACATGTGGGTGTTTACTCAGTTTACATTGCTTTCTGCTCACCACTCTTCTATTTTAGCCAATCCTGGTACTATGGAGCGATGACCATCTAAATCCTGAAAAGCACCATTGTGAATGTCGTACAAGAAATCGAGAAAGAACAGAAATAGATGGGCACTGTGGATTTAGATTCTGTTGATTTTTAAGTTTTGCACAGGCAATGAGCACAGCAATAGCCGAAAGAGCGGAAGTCACGGGTGAGCCGCTGCTCTCTGTCGCCCACTGTTGCCACGGTAACAGCATCTTGTGTGCCAACCGGAGCTGGGAGTCGTGGCTGCGCCCTGTTGCTATGTCTCAGGAAGGGCACGAGGCCGGTAGATTGGAAGCATCATAGACGGTCTTAGGTTTAAGAAATTCAGAAGAGGAACATAACGCTTATTACAGTGGAGGCGTCTTTACAATATGGACATAATAGGAAGAAAATGGAATTTAAACATATGTTTAATTAGACAAGATAAATAAGAAAAAAAGAAACTTGCATATCATGTATTTATCTATTTCTACGCCTATAACTTCTCGATGGAATCCTCATCACTTGAACAACCATGATGGATTATTTAACCCCACAAACGGAACTGACGCAGGGGCGCCTGTGTTCTGACCTTGCAGAGTACATTCTACAGCTCCCTTTTGTGGCCGGCCACTTAACGAAATCACAATGCAGCACGATACACTCTCGAGCGAATTTTCGATTTGTTCCAAACGCTTTTTTGGAATAATATGTATAATTATGAGCTGTATACTGCCTTTAGAATACTATATTATTTTCCCGGTTTTCAACGGTAGCCCAATTTCTGCCACTTTCGGCAGTGGATTTTGAATAAGAAACAGAAAGCATGCAGCTTGGGTCACAATGAAATACTTTTTACCGCTTCTCAGATATCTGTGCCTTACCACACTGATGGCACCTGCTATTCTCGAATATATTCCATTTGCCTCGTCCTTCGATAAGTGGGCTGTGAGATTGGGTCAGACATATTCCATACATTACGGACGCAACTACTCCCTGCAACCTCGACTAAATCCAGGACCTCGTCTACTGCAGGTCTTCACCGAATGGGGCTTGAGACAAACACAAGATGATACCGATCAGCCCCGTTTTTAATTCAGGACCAGGAATACCTACTGAGCATTAATGTTGCCTGGCAATTTTGCCATATTTCCTCTTCTAGACAATTATTTCACCCCATCCCTTCTGTCTCTAGAACCCCTAAAATACCCTGGAACAGGTGTGAAATGCATTCAACCTCTACTGAAATTCAATCTAGCTATAAAACTCTGGTTCTCACTGACTTTATTCTAAGACTGCATTTGTGCGTGGGCGTGTATATAAGAAAATATATGTTCATGCTGGTTTTTAAATTTATTTACTTAGGAACTATTTTGTTAGGCATTCTGTAAATGAATGCTGGGGATATGAATATAAGTAAAGCGTAATATTGCACAAGTGTTTCTCTTTGGAAAAAAAACACTACCATTGTAGTTCAGTTGGGATAGCAATATAGAAACACACACACAATTACAATGAAATATGGAGAATATGGCAAAGAATAAGCAAATAGATTTTTAATAGAAGTCTTTTAAAATCTGTATTAGCAAAAAAGAGAAGGAGAATTAGAGGCAAGATGACTGCAAGGTTTTTGTTTTAATATTACGTATAGTTATATAATTCAAGATATGGAATGCTAACGTTTCATGGTTTATAACCTTAATTTTACTCAGAATTTAATAAAGAATAACTTACTTGAAAAATAGAAGTTAAATAATTTATAAACACCAAAAAATTTGTTCTTATGTCACTCAAATTCTTTTTCTTGAATATGCATGTATGCAGTAACATCCACCTGAATCTAACAATGAAACAGAAACTGAATTTTTCCTTGTAGTTGATAATAAAAATTATGTATGTGATAGTTTTATTTTCTCTTGGCCACTGGAAAACTCATTTTTATTTGATAAAACTTACATGGGGTTAAATGTATTTGCTTCTTCGCATCAGTTTCTGATTTATTTCTAAGTTTTGTATAATGAAATAAGCATTTTATATATATATATATCATATTCAAGAAGATTATCTGTATTATTTCAGACAACTTCTGAAATTGAATTTACATTTTTTCTTCCGAAAAGTCCTAGGGGTGAACGTGGCAACCAAAAGGTTAAATACACTGCCCTAGTTGTTTCATGTACAGAAAAAAAAATACAAAGGTAGATGATAGATAGATGTTGTATTCACCACCCACAGTAAGCATTATGTTTTATATGAGGATTCAAACACACACCACACACACACATACACACATAGGCTCGCTTACACATCCAACAAAGGTAAGAATACCTTTATTTAATTAATTAGTTAATTAAATTATTTATTATTATAGACAGGGTCTCGCTCTGTCTCCCAGGCTGGAGGGCAGTGGTGCTCACTGCAGTCTCAACATCCTGGGTTCTGGCAATGCTCCTGCCTCAGCCTCTGAGCATCTGGGACTACAGGTGCCACCACCACCTCCTGCTAATTTTTCTTATTTTTTGTAACGATGAAATCTCACTATGTTAGTTGCCCAGACTGGTCTCGAACTCCTGGCCTCAAGCAATTCTCCTCCTACCTTGGCCTCCCCCAGTGCTGGGACTACAGGTGAGGGCCACACGCCTGTCCTTTACCCATTTTGTAAGGAGTGTGGTAGGCAGAACAGTGGCCACCAAACACTGCCACATCTCAATCATCCGAACCTGTAAGGAGGTTACGTGGCAAAGGAGAACTAGATTTGCAGATGGAAATAAACTTGCTAATCAATTGACTTCGAAATAGTGAGATTACCCTGGATTATCCAGGTGGGTCCAGTGTAATCACAAGTCTTTAAAAGTGGAAGAGGGAGGCCTGAGTCGGAGCCAGAGAAGAAAGTGTGACAGAAGTCCTGATTGGATGTGGTTCCCACGCAGTATTGACACTTAAACCTCACAGGACCTCAGCCAAGGGGACAGTGTGCGCGGCTCCACCCAGCAGCAGTCGCTCCAAAGTTGCACCTCCGCACCAGAGCTACTTGTAGGCTTTCAACAGCTAGATTTCCATCCTCGACTCCAGAGACTCGAGTTCAGTAGATCACGGTGAGCCTAAACATTACTTAGGGTGTTTGTGGTTTCCTTTTTTTTTTTAAACTCTTCATGCGATTTTGATGCAATGAAGTCTGGGAACTGGTGAGCTAGAACAGTGTGATTCCCCACGGATGCTGGCAGTGAGGGCGGACTGGTGTGAAAACACGGGTGTACCAAAGTCACCAAATCTCGTCTGATTCTTCGTCTGCACCCAGTGAGCCATCTGTCTAATCTAGGGATGTCATTTCAGAAATTCGGGAAGCATTTAAAGATTTGTGCATTTGGATCAAGATCCGCAGGTGAGATCTACTTTCTTTCCCTGATTTTACAAACACTGAACTAAAGCTTTGGTGCAGGTAAGGTGAGAACCTCCAGGGAAAATAAGTTCTGGCTGAGGTTAAAAATAATACCACACAGTAGATATCAGCCGAAGCAAAACGGGAAGCTAGCACGGGACCTGGGAGGGTTCTAAGAAGGGAGCCAGGAAAGAAAGCTGGGAGAACAGCCACGCTCAGCCTGCCGGTGTGTGTAAGGTCGGATTTAGGGCAGGAGTTGTGAGGCGTTTCAGGACACCTTGGTGGTTTCTTAGAAACGTAGCAAGGCCTGCAACACCCCCACCCATCATTCTAAGGTTGCAAGGGCTCAGTTAACACAGGAATGGCAGGCGCTGGAAGACGGGTCTCAGGTTTTTGTGGGAGAAAGCGGTCTTGGAGTACCGACAGTGGAGTGATTGTTAGGGCCTGTCTTGACCGGAGGTGAGCAGTGCACTGAAGTCTGTTCCGTGCATTAGACCTCTTGTTGCAAAGGAATCGTGATAACTTAAGTAAAATCTCATCCTGTACCTCATTTGGAGTTGCTGTGGAAAGAAAACCAAGGTTATATCATTTGTTCATAAAATGTTACTCGAGCTGGGATTGCAGTGTAAAGAAAGCCCTTGGTGAGAATAACTTTTTATCTGCATAAAAAGATACTGTGAGTTGTCCTTGTTATTTCTAATTTTCAGTTACGCAACGAGGAGAAAGATGTATTAATAGTTGAAAGATGAGGAGCCGTGCTGCCAGACAGCCTCTGAACCAATTTTGGAAAGATCATTTCCTCCTAATCGGAAATTTTAACCTGAATCTGTCACTGCCAGGTTGCCATGCTGCCCTGGGACACTATCAGGTCACAGGGACTGTGCTTTGCATTGGAGCGGTGGATTGTGGCGTGGAAAGACACGACTCCGCAGACTGGCAGTGAAAGCTTAGCTCTTGCTCTAACACGGTCGCTGTGGTCCTGCTCTGCGTCCCCTTCACTTGGGGACCACCGATTTTCGGCAGCCTCTTCCTACAGTGTAACCGTTCCTCATGGCACTGTGGGAGAAGAAAAGGATGGAAACCACACACGCACACAGAAACATACACACGTACATAGATACATGAACTGGTGTGGTTGTGTGTGTGTGCAGTATATATGATCAAAAAGTCATTTTAAGAATCTACCAACAGAATATTAATAGTTTCAGGCTCTGTAAAGAAGCAAGCAGAGACCAAAGGTGTCTTACATCAGCGATGTGCGGAGGGTGGCTTGGACAGCCAACTCCGTGCTGGTTCAGCGACCTCACGTTGGCAGCCTGACGACAGCATGGAGGGGGCGTCGACACCACAGAACTCAGCCACTCCGCACACGGGCTGTCAGGTCCCCCTGCCCCCACTCAGCACACCACTCCCTAAAACGCAGCAAAACCACAGCTAAAGAGTGGTCCTTGAGGAAGAGAACCGGGGTTAGACTCTTCCTCAGCGCCTGAGCGAGAGAACTGAGGATGGCCAGGGCTGATGCCCAGGCGGAAACCATGAGCCGGCTGTTGCTCCAGCTGTCACCTGTCACAGGAGACGGGAGCAGGACAAAGGTCTGGGGATGCCACCTGGTTAGCTGCAAACTCAAACCAAATAACTATGTTTACTTTTGTAGCTCCTTGAATACAATATTTACACAAGGAACCTCCACGGACTCGTACATTTCAAGAAGTTTCTGCTTGATAGATGGGGCTCCCGTCCACACACCACCTGCTCTAATTCTGCGATGCAGTTAATGATCCTTTTAAATCCAGGGTAGAGTGGAGAGCTGATATAAACTTACAGCATAACTGTTTTTGGAATTTTTTATTTTTAAAAATGCCAACTATCTGTCTCAGAGTGTTTTTTTAGGTAAAACTTATTTATAGAGTTTACTAGTATTAAATAATAAATATTTTTTAATAACTGCTTTGAAATTCATGTCAAGTGTATTTACATTTATACCTGTATAGATTTAGGTCCTGCTCTCATGTGTAGCATCAGCAGCAACAGAAAGAAAATATATTAAAAATCTAAATTTTACATAATTTAAATTGTATAAATTATAATAATTTTCTCCAAATATATCCATGCCAATACACTAATTGGCCAAGAAAACACAGACTGATTAGGGAAAGTGGGAA
The DNA here is from genome assembly GCA_004363605.1 of Indri indri. Taxonomy (NCBI): domain Eukaryota; kingdom Metazoa; phylum Chordata; class Mammalia; order Primates; family Indriidae; genus Indri; species Indri indri. Next base: position 5,460 of record RJWJ010036996.1, on the reverse strand, counting down.
TCCTGTACCAAACACAGGGCTCTGGGTTTGACTGGTTGCTCACATTTTCATTCTTGCAGAAGAAATACTAATAATTTTACTCGTGGCATCTCGATTTGCATTGCTACCGGCACTTTTCTGTGAAAAAAACTGCTTCTGTTTCTGCCCTACATAGGATACTTGATTCTTCCACATAATGTTGATTCTAAACATCTGTAAGAATTATAATTTGTGACATATTGATTAAGAAGAATTGATTTGGCAATTTATTTTTAATAAGATGCCAAAATTCACATTGCTATTTTTCTTTTCTCTTCAGTGTCTTTAAAAATAGTTAATTTTTTAAAAGGCTATTGAGCTGACTTTTGCCTATATATACAGTGCATTGCTAATGCATCACAATTTACATACGGAATTATTTCTAAAAATTCTCTAAATTTCCAAGTGGATAATTTAATTTTAGCTGTTATGTAAAATCACTTTAAGATTTAGCGATTACTTTAGCTAATGCGCACAGTGAAAGTCTTACAGTTAAATTCATAATTCTTGTAAATTAACTACTCGAAAGTATTAAATATGTACATCCTTGCCCCTCATCGCTTCTCACTTCCTCACGGCCTGCAGCAATTTATGCAGAGGAGGCCCACTCCGTAAATATTTGTTAACTGAATGGCTACAACAGTTTAACTCAAAATACAAATTGCCACATTCTGTCTGTGTAGAACACACGCATGTCCCCAACTCTAACATATTTCAGGTTTTCTTTCCATGTGTCGTTGGAGGAAGAAAACAATCCCTAGCAGCTATTTCATTAGTGATATAATATCTGCAAGAGGTAGCAATTCCATTTTAAATTAAATACTAGTTGCATTAAAATCGTTTAAGAGAAAAATGTGGTGTCTTTACAAACGTTATCATTTTATTTATTGCTATACATTTAAGAGGCATTTAGGAAAGCTTTATTTTCTCTATCTAGAAAGGTTTGCATTCTTTTATTCATCTCTTGTATCCAAGAAATCTATCATAATTATCCTTTCTGGAATCACATCAAAGGATATGGTTTTTGGCTCTTTCTCTTAACTTCTTTGCTTTCTATACCTGTTGCTTGCTTGTAAAACATTGCCTTGCATTGTCAATACTTATCACTATGTGTGGTATCAAAATGAATTTTAAATAAACCTTTGGGTGGAGGTCAGAATCATGTCTGTCCACCATAATATTTTTAACACAGCAGATGTTCAATTAAAATAACTTGATTGGTTGATTACAAAAAATTGATCCATCTCTCTAAGACATAGAACAAACCTTCAAATATTAGCAGTAACCTGTCTTGAAGCTAGAGTAAAAAGCTGTATTTCACTTCCAAAGAATGAAGGTCAAAAGGAGCTTGGAAGAACAAAAATAAAATCTACTGGAAAATAAAATAAAATTACTCACTAATCCTTCAGAGACTGCAAACTGCTAAGATATTGTAAACACTCCGTGTAGTTGCTGACATTTTCTGAAGAGAGAGAGGCATCAGTCTGGCAGATTTCATCAACCACATAGTTGCTAAGCAACTGATCAATAAGATGAAAATAAAAGTACCTGCTCATAGGCATTAATGTGATGGCCCTTAAATTATTCCAGTAATACGATTATAGAGAAATACAAAATACGGGAGAGTAAAATACCGATTATATTTAAATGCTAACTAAAATTGCTAACCTTTGGAAAGCTAGTTACTTTGGCACAGACATCAGTATGTAATCACTTTGCCCAATTCACAGGAGATGTTTTTCACTTCATACGTATTTCACAAGTAATGAGTATTTAAAAATAATCTAGCGGGGATATATTGTTTAAAAGAAAATAAAAATCTTCATTTTCCTTTTCTGTCTCTATACTTTCAATTTATGTACTGAAGTTTCATGGTTAAAATTAAATTAAAAGTCTTCAGGTTAGCACTGTTGTTTCTAATTTAGGTAACTTAAAAATTTCATTTATGATAGAACAAGTTCTTTAGTAGTGAGAACTGAAAAGTATATTAGCCACATCAAATGGGCCATAACACCCAGTGGGTACCTTCTACAAACTAGTTGCAATTATTATTTTTGTAATCAGTAATCGTGCAGTCTAGCAGAGAAGCAAGAGAGATACTGGTGTTAAAGAGAATAATAAAATAACAAGGAAGTAAGAGAATGTTCTAATTGTCAAACACAGACTATATGCACAAATGGATTCTGAAGTATAAAATCTATCTGAATGAGTATTCAGTAGCAATTTACATGCCTGTTGGAAAAACTGCAAGCACACTCCCTGGGTTTAGGGTGAGAGACGGAGGGTTTGAATATGTGCCCAGAGAGTAAACTCTTGGGATTTGGAGACATATTCTCCTTTCTTCTCTGTTATAAATTTCAGAAAGACACAGATGGTGACCCACCACAAATTCACAGCAGACAGAAACAATCTAGCTGAGTGTTAGCAAATGGATATAAATGTCCTGATTTGCTTTTGCTCTCAGATTTACGCCAGAGCAGTCCCCACACACGTATTCAGCAGAAAACACACAGCAAACACCAAAGGAGAACGCACATGAATCGTGTCCTTCCCCTCTCCTCCCCTCATAAAAGGGTGATTTTGAAATGTTTCTTTTCACTAGGATTCATTGATAATTTCCAAAGTAAGTTAGACTATTTTGCTATGGATAGAGTCGCCAATTGCTTCACAGAACGCAGTAATGGAGGTGAGAATAAGTAAAATAATATTTTCATATTAAATTTATAAATGATTGGCATGGAAAGTTTCCAGAAAAGGTTAATACAACAAAAGGGCTAAATTAGGTATGAAATTTCTTTTATAAACTTACTATTTGAACACTTAAAATACCCAAAGTTTACAAGTTCGTGTCCCAGTGTGCTGAGGTTGCATTTTGGCCGCTGTGTAAATACGGCGTAAAGTGCCTCTGAGTTACCTTTACCGCTGGGCATTATTTCCTGGGTGTTTCCCACGGAAAAAGTTGCCCTTTCTGTTTCTCCATAGAGCCCTGTGCACAGAATATGTAGATGAGGCCTTTTCCCTACTCACACATTTACTATTTGTTATCAAATTTATGGTAAATGATGTCATGAAAAATTTAGTACCTATTGAATTTTTTAATATTTGAAGTTTATTCAAGCATTTTCTGATTTCTCTTCCCATGAAATATCGTTTACTTTGAATTTGTAAAAATTCTCTGACTCCCTTGTAAATGTTATAGGTGAAAACCAGTCAAAATAATTAATATGCTAGTAAACTAGAAATAATTCCTACTATTAATCAGAATGCAATTTTTCTCTCTTTTTCTTCCTAAACTTAAAAGTATCAACATGAGCCAAATCTGCAATTATCATACCAGTCTGAGTTTGTCTTTTTGTTCACAAATCTAAGAATAAACCTTTAACAGATGTATTTATCCCTTGGGTAAAGTATATTTCACCTGCTGAAAAGGATTACTTTTTAAACTATATTTAATTCCAGGCTCACTTTTGATTAAACTTTAATGTACCTGTATCTTAGTATACAGAGTGAAGATTTTACCAAAAAAAAGCATCCTTTTCTTAGTTTCTCATTATTTCTGGAAAAATATGTATGTTTTAAGATGTGAGAAGTCAAATACATTAAATGGAAGATATTATGTATGGTTCTGAAGAAATTCTTGTACTTGAAAATGTATATTAAGAGTCATTCCCTCTATTGTATTCGAGAGTTTAAATTTAAAATTTTGGTTCCTTTTTGCTTTCTTATCCAAAGTGAGGCAATCTTGTCCAGGACAGACCTCATCCCTGGGCGCAAAGTGACAGTTTGACAGGACAGAACAACAGTCCTCTGAATGTGAATCATGGAAAACAAATTTGAACCTACGCACTATTTACTGATTGAGAAAACATTAACGATGCCTACTATTTATTTAGAGATTTGTTACAGTGACGATACCCTTGGACACTGTGTACCGGGCTTTGTTTGTGCTGCCCTAAGGCAGGGATCTTCATTGATTCTTAATGAAGAGACTGAAGAATATCACGGCACACTGTATAATAAGTGCTGATCTCCTATTAAAATGTTATTGTAGTTAGTTAGCCTAAGTTAAAAGTTTCTTATCTAGTTAATTAATTAATTCTTAAGTAAAGGTAACTGAATTGGATGGAAATCAACTCAAGGCTGCAACCCGAGTTCTATAGTTCAAAGTTTACAAAATCACAGCATAGCTAGCTCCCCCGTCCACAAACACACACACACAATTATGTGATCAAACTAAATGTACTTAATTTTACCCTAGATGCTAAAAATTTCTCCAGTATGACTACACTCATGTCACATGGGTAGTTCCCTACTCTGTGACCCCATGAGGCTAACGGAGAGAAATTCTCAACAAAATGGTTTGTCAGTACCTAACTATAGTAATCAAAACAGTTGGTCAGACTTTTTTTTAAACATGACTTTGAGTCATTTTGTCTGACCTTATCTGACAGCTGTCAACTGTTAATGGCCCATATGTAACCGAATAAAGTTACAGACTGTAAACTGCTTAAAGCAATGGAAAAAAATCACATCTTTTTAGAAATCTGTTAGTGATGCAGTCAGGATTCTTCTTATAATTTTGTATTACTTACAAGATAAAGTTTGGTTTCATATAATGAAAACTACGAATTGAAAATTGTCAATAATCTGCTACTAATTTTGGGTGCATTAGTATCAACTGAACATGCCCAGTTCCTCTCCTAATTTTATACCTTTCTGCAGATTAACAGATGAAGGAAGATAAAGAAAAAATAAAGAGGTTGCATCCAACAGAGGTTTTTGTAATCTGAGCTCAACGTGGTGTAGAGGCGATAGCTTGAGTAGGAGTCGACAAACTTTTGCTATAAAGGGTTGACAGCAAATATTTTAGATTTTGTGTATCGTGTGGTTTCTATCTCAGCCACTCAACTGTGCCTTTGGTAAAAAGAGCCATAGACAGTGCACAAAGTGAGCACAGAAGAATTTCAGTGAAACTTCTTTTAAAAACAGGTGGTCGTTCAGATTTGGACGGAGCCCTGAGTTTGCTGACTCTCCTTCTAGAGGAACAGAGAGGTTGAATTTGGAAGATTTATTCACTTTAGCAGCACAATAACACAAATTTGCTAAAAAGATAATTGGCCTTGACTGAAGGCAAGCATGAGTTTCAGTCCATCATGGCATCTGTTATCCAAAAAGATTCAAAGACAAGGGAAGGGAGATGTGGAATCTTCAAAGCCTTTCTATACACAGGCTACATTCTTCAGGAAAGCCACGTGGCAGGGAAGAGATACCCACACACAGCTGTTGATAATGAAAGGCAGTCTACAATCCCTACACTGAAGCATAAAAGGAACTGTCTAGGTGTGGATTTCCTAGGAGATTCTGAATGCTCAGTCAAAAGCCCAGGAGCAGGAGATAGTTATGAATGAAAGAAGACGCATTGGAAGAGTTCTCTAAAGCAGG
>RJWJ010036995.1:0-15776 GCA_004363605.1 Indri indri | reverse complement strand
TGGCTACACCTGCCTTCCACCGGGCCAAGCCCGGTCCAGCCCCACCTGCCGTCCAGCCACACCCCCTACCCTGCGAGCAAACATTCCTCCCTCTTCACTCCGCCATGTGAGACTTTGCCCACGCCGGGCTCTGGCCCCCACCACTCTATGTGGGCACAGGCAGCGCCATTGCCGCGGGTGCCACTCCTCAGCACCCTTGCCCTCTAACACTTCTTTTCTAGCTGGAACACTCCCCCAAATCATCTTCTCAAACCTGCGTCCAACATCACCTTCTTTGCCAAGTCTTCCTGCACGCCCCCTCGCAGCTCCCAGGGCTCTGGTTTTTTTTTTTAAAACGGGGTCTCACTTTATCACTCAGGCTGCTCTTGAACTCCTGGGCTCGATCCTCCCATCTCAGCCTCTCGAGTAGCTGAGTACAGGCACAAGCCACTGCACCCGGCCTCCCGGTGCTCTTTATTGCCTCAATTTATCACCCTGTCGGATGGAATTTGCAGTGATTTCTTTATAGCCCTACCTTCCCCGCCAGATCGGGATCCCCATTAGGGAACAAAGTGATCGGGTCTGGCTGTATTTGCAGCTCCAGGTCTGGCCCACGGTGGGTGCTCAGTAAGTGAGGACTGAATAAGTGAATGGATGAACAAATGCATGCAGGTCTAGGTTTCTGGCACTTTACCTCATTTAATCCTCACACAGCAGAGGAAGTGCAAGGTTATGGGAAGGCCAGGTTCTCTCTCTGTCCTCTTGTCCCCCTCACCTCCAGGCTGCCCTGGGGCTTCTCTTTACCTGGGCCTCCACTTCCCAGGCTGGCCCTGACTGTCTCAGGACATTGACACCGTGACATCCGGGGTCCTGGCACATGAATAATCTGCATCGTATGTGCCCACAGATCGTATAAATATGTATTGACTGGTAATTACACAGTGCTTCCTCTCTGCCTTCTTGCTGCTCTGTCTCCTTGGACGCCTGGGACTGCCGGCTGCGGGCCACAGCCAGCTCCAGTCAGTTTAGCAGGCATTTGTCTGGCTCCAAGGGCTGTGCCAAGCAGTGGTTCTCATGCCCGGCTGAGGGGCGGAATCGCCTGTGGAACCCCCAGAGAGACTGATTCCAAGGTTTAGGGTGGGGGTGAGGGTCTGCCACATTTGGAGAGGCAGAAAACACAAGGAGAAGGCGTTTCTGGCAGAGAAAATTCAGTGAGCAAAAGGAGGAGGCTCATACAAGTGAGGACGGGTCTGCGATTCAGACAGAGGGAGCACTCTGAGGAGTCGAGGGGAATAAGGTTGGAAACGGAAGTCAGTAAATGCTAGCTTCCTCTCATTTCCCTTAATTAAAAAAGACAGGCATCCAGGCATGGTGGCTCACACCTGCAATCCCAGCGCTTTGGGAGGCTGAGGCGGAAGGATCTCTTGGGCTCTAGAGTTCAAGACCAGCCTGAGCACCACAGCAAGACCCCATCTCTACAAAAAGTTCAAAAATTAACTGGGTATGGTGGCACACACCTGTAGTCCCAGCTATACTGGAGGCTGAGGCGGGAAGATCACTTGAGCCCAGGAGTTTGAGGTTGCAGTGAGCTATGATGACACCACTGCACTCTAGCCTGGGTGACAGAGTGAGACCCTGTCTCTCTGTGTCAAAAAAAAGAAAAAAAGGCAGGCAATCAAGGTGGCTTGGGAACCAGGTCTGGAACCAGAGGTGCCAGGGCACGGGGGCACGAGCCTCCCCGGACCAGAGCCTGAGTCTGGTTCCCCCTGGCTCTGCACCCCGTCCTGCTAGTTAACCTCTCTGCTAAGGATTACAGATTCCTTAACAAATATGATAAACCCAACAGCAGCCTCCGGTTTTTAGTGCTCACTTCCTGCCAGACACCAAGCCCAGCCCTTTATCTCATTTAATCCGCATCTCAACCCTCCCAGGTGGCAACTGATCCCACCCTCACTTTGCCAGATAAGTTTCTGGAGGTTGGGTAATTCGCCCAGGTCACACGCCAGTAAGTGACCTGACTCTCGGGCTCATCTTGAGCCAGGCTGGTGTGTATTGACTCAGAGAACCTACGAGAGGCCAGGGCACGGTGGGCACTTGATACTGCTCACGTCCCTCAGCCTGGGACGCCAGGGAAAGGGACCCAGGTCTGCTGTCAGCCAGGATGGCTGTCCTACTCTCTGGCCTTCACAGGACGCTGCCAAGGGACAGTGGCAAAGGCTGCATGCAGGAAGCAGAGAATGGGTTCGAGTGCTTTCCTCTCTCCCCAGCACTGAGCTGCTTGGTTCTATGAACACATGAAACTACCAGCCATGACTGGCAGGAGGGCACCGAGCCCGGTCTTTGTCCTGGCAGCCAGGGCACCGGCCAGGGTTGTGGCTGGGCTGGGAACTGAGTTCTTGATGCGTGGCGCCCTCTGGTGGCTCAGGGGGCCTCTCCTGGCCTCTGGGCGACGGGGCCCTGGCTGCGTAACGGACACTTTTAAGAGCCACCAGGCCAGTCCTTGAGAGTCTGGGAGCTCATCGGTGAGTCGAGTGTGGAACACTGGAAAGAGGACTTGGACGTGGAGGCTGGGATTTTGGCGCCAGCTCTTGCAGTCACCTTCACATGTGAGACGGGGTCCTCACCCGTCCCTCCCTGCCTCCCAGGGTCCTGGTGGGAATCCTACTGGATGCCATGGGTGACAGCACCTTGTCAGCTCACAAGTGCTACTATGGAGCAGAGAATTGTGTTCATGAGACAATGACTATTGTAACAGTCCTGGACACTAAGGGCCCACGGTGGCTGGGCGTCAGGGAAGGAGCTGGCAGGGAAGACAGGAGGAGCCCGGCAGAGGGGAGGGGTGGGCCACACAGCCCAGGGCCCGGGGCGGGCTCAGCAGAGAGACACATCTGCTTAGGGCAAAAGGAGGGAGCATTATTCCAAGACACTTGCAATGGCGTTGGAAGGAACTCCGAAAATGTTCATTTCTCGTTCCTTTCCCTTATTCGAAAGGCAGTGGGAATGACGGTTGTATTTGATTCTATAAAACAGAAAAAAATGAAAATATCCACTTCTCTGAGCAGGTTTCCCAGTGACTCGGACGAGGTCCCCATCCCCACCAAAGGCCGTATGGAGGCCAGTCCTGGCCACTGTTTTCTGGGTCTCCTTCCCAGGCGCCCCCTCTGCCTACACCCTGACCTTCTCCCTCAGGCTTGTTCCAGCCAGAGGGCCCCTCAGTCACAGCAGTGAGGGCATGCCTGTCCGCGGCAGGAGACATCAGCACTTCCCAAACGGGTCTTGGTTTTAGACATACCTGGATTGGCACCCAGGCTTGTCCCTTCACTGGCCGTGTTCCTAACTTCTCCAAGGCTCAGTTCTCTCACCAGTGAAAGAGGGAAATGGTAACTACATTGTAATGAATAAATTAAAGATGAAACGAGATCATGGATCCCGTGTGCGTAATACTGTGCCTGGCGCATAGAAAGAACACACACTTCCATTTATTTACGAAGTTTCTACACTTTGGATCCTGTATGAGAAGTTGCTTGACAGGGAACATCGGCTGGGCTTCTCATCTTAGCAAAGAGGAAAGCTTGCAGGGCATGGGGTTGCGGAAAGGGGGCGGATTGTGTCAGAGCATGTGGTCACCTGCCAGCGGGCCTCCAGGCTGTGCGGTGATCCAGGCTACACAAAGGCTTCGCCCAAAGCAACTGACCACCCTGGGAGAAGGACAGGCAATTATTATTTATTTCCTGTTTTAATGAAATAATAATACATCAAAACGAAAATAGACTCATGACTTGCCCAAGGTCACCTTGCCAGTGAGGGTTGGTACTCAGGGCAAAACTTTCCGTTACCACAAATGTATTAACTAAACTGGTGGAAGGATAACAATATTTATTGTAATTTAGCTGAAAAGGTACTACAAATGAAATTCCAATTTCATATTCACTGATCTTAGAATTCAGGATGCAGCAGTAACTGACAGGCACCCCCCCAATTTCTCAGGCTCTCCTAGTCACCCAATTCTGAAGTACCTCAACTGCTAAGCGAAGTCTGTGATGTCCAACCGAACCTCACGTGTTCTGCTCCAGGCCCCCGCAGTGCATTTGCAGTCACTTTCGTTTTTGAGGGAAGAACATTTATCCACATAATCTCTCCTAAAATGGAAAACTGTTATGAAATTGAAATTGATTTCCATCCCAATCCCTTTTAAACATGCCTGAGGTACTTCCCTCTTACCTGAAGAAGCCCAGAGCTGTAAGAATTGGCAAGATGCCTTTAAAGTAGCCACATACTGAAAAGGCTCGGGGGCAACCTCCTGGGGAGGGGCAGGGGCACTAACAGGTACCTCCAGGCAGAGTGGCCAGGACAGACATTTACTAAGCTTCCCACATCCCGGCAGTTGGGCACAACCACAGCCCTTCAGTGCTCAATCAACAGTTGCTGACTGAATAAAAGAAAGTCAAAACCAAACCAGGAATTACTAGGTCCAAGGACAGACTGGGAGCTACCCAGCGTTTTCGTCCCAGCGGACGGGACCCCACGGGCAGGCGGCAAAGAGCTTTCATTCATGCACGCATTCATTCAGCAGTGTTTGTTTGGTGTCATGCGCCAGGATTGGGAAGATGGGGGACAACCCAGCTCTCATGGCTGGGGCGTTCCTGCCCAGCGCTCCCAAACACAGCTCTGGACTAAAGTGGGGCAGGCAGGACGTGCTGCAGCCCTGACCGACCGCAGCGGGGCCGCGCATCTGCCGTCCAAATGTATTCTGTGGCTCAGCAATGCCCTTCTGTGACTCCTAAATCAATACGACATAACAGGTGTGCAGTGAAATGTCTTGCTCCTGCCCTGCCCTCCCCTGCCACATTCCTGTTCCCTCAACCAGGTACCCCTTTTATTGGTTTCTTGCGTATCCTTATCTAGTTTCATACTTTCCCCCTTCATAAAGGTAGTATACCATCCCCCCTGGCTTGGACCTTGGAAAGAGGTGCATTTTATTTTCAAAATGCACTGATTTCACATATCACCAATCCACCCTGTGTTCTGTCTGGTTTATTGGTAAAGTGGAGTGGAGGTCAAGGCTTTGCAAGAGTGAATATCTGATCAGATGTGCAGAAAGGCCTGTGTCTACTGCCGGGTGCTGAGGGGAAGCACGGCCACTGTTTCTCTGGAGAGCGTTGCCTAGTAACAGTTGCAGGGGACATACGCAGACAGGGGACAAAGGAGGCTGTTAGTGATCGCAAGTGGCCTATGAGTGGGGAGCAGTGGGAAAAAAAGTTTAAATCATTTAACTACCAAAATCATGTCTGCTTACTGTGACCAACAAATAGACAGAGAAATCAAGTCAGAAGTCAACTTCAATCCCACTTCCCCAAAGTAACTGTCGTTAATAGGTGAGGCAGAAGCTTTTGCCCGCATTGTATATAGACAGGGCAAAGTGAAGGCAACAGATAAGCGTTTTTCTGGTGTCTGAAGGGAAGGCCACTGAGGTGGGATGGAGGGCTGCCTAGGCCTGGCTGCCCAGGGGAGGAGCGCTGGGAACTGGGAACGGGGCGGGCAGGCAGGACACGGAGCAGGTGGCCGGCATTAGTGTAAGCAAGTGGCGTCTGTTCCCTGTTAGCAGGAGCAGAAATCCCAACACTTCTGCTCGTTGAATCTCGTTATTGGAGTGGCCAAGGAAAGACACCACTGTACTCACATGGAGAAGAGACAGTGAGATCAGCTTCAGTAGTAGGCGTCCCCTGTGGCCAGCAGGTCCCTCCTAGCTGCTGACACAGGGCCATTGGCCTGCACACACCCCTCTGTGCTGCAGCAGAAAGACCCTATCCCCTCCCCAAAGGGGACAAACGTAGTAGCGGCGTTGGCCAGGTGCCGTGTGATGTGCATGCTTACAAAGAACAAAGGAACACACGCTGAGTCTGAAACAGGGAGGATATTGCCACACAAGGTGACAAGTCCAGCACAAGCTTGAGGATTCCTGGTAAGGAATGTTCCAGGCCCAAGGCCTATTGTCATGTAGCCAAGACGGGGTGGAAAGACTGAGACCGCCTTTCCCAGCAGAACACTTCCCTACCACTCAGCCCTCCACGCTGCCTTCTCTCCCTTCCCGTTTGCCGCATCTGAGTCCACATCTGTTCCCAGTACTCAGGCAACTCGGAACAGGGACAGTCTTACCGACTAGGGCACACCGAGGCCTCACAGGGCGCTTGGCACAGAGGAGCATTCGGCAAATACTTAGTTTAAAGGCTGTGCTCAGCCCCAGCGCCAACTCACACAGGGGCATCTGGGGGCTTTGCTGGCGGCTCAGGTGCCTGGTGGGACTGGAATACAAGCTCTAGAAGCTCTGTCCAGGGCCTGACAGACTGGGGGCTCCCCGACTGCCTCAGGGGGGTGCCAGCCCTGACTCTGACAGCCTGCAGCTCCTGCCCCAGGGCTGGTGAGCCCTGTGAGGTGGGCAGCTGGGAGGGGGAAGTCCTGGATATTTCTCGGCCACCCCCCACCAGCCTCAGACAGGCCTGAGGTCCTGGAAAGGGATGACCAGAAATGTCCTCCAAGGAATGACCCTCTCCTCTCCCTCTCTGAAGAAGGACCAGGGCCCCAGCCACCCTTGGTCTAACCTGGCCCCCACCGTACCTGGTCGAAGCTCGGAAGCGAAGGGCAGCAGTCCTTGGCAGGCGATCACTCGCCCCAGCCAGGTCGGCCCCATGCACCAAGGCATAAGCCAGGGCCTGGCAGCAAGTAGGTCCTCAGTAAACTTACGTTGGTGGATTTAGGCCTGGGAAGGGGGTGGTCTTGCGGGGGATGGAGAGGACAATGCAGGGAATAGTCTCTTGTCATCTAGGATGGCTTGCCAGCAGGCCCAGTACAGAGAGGACAGGATTTGGTATCAGATGTGGATTTGAATCCTGGCACCGCTTCCTACCTAATTAAAATTTGAGCAGCTTATTTCATTTTTTTAAAAGCTTTATTGAGTATGATTTACATACCACAAAATTCACCGACTCTAAGTGTACGATTCAATGACCATCTATGTAGAGTTGTGCAGCCAGCACTGTGATCTTACTTTAACTCATTTCCATCGCTCCAAACAGAAACCTTGTGCTCCTCCCATTCCTGCCAGAGCCCCTGGCAACCACTGTTTCTGTCCTATAGATCGGCATTTTCTGGACATTTCATGCAAATGGAGTCATATAATATGTGGCCTTTTGTGACTGGCCTCTCTCAGCACGTGTCAGTACTCGCATCCTTCCTACTGCTGAATAACGTTCCGTCGTGGGAGGCGAGGCATTGCTATCCATTCACCAGCTGGAAGACTTTCGGGTCATTCTGCCCTTTGGCTCTCTTACTAAAGCTGCCATGAACATTCGCGTGCTAGTTTTTGTGTGGACGTGTGTTTTAATTTCTCTTAGGTACACACCTCGGAGGAGAAGTGCTGGGCCATGTGGCAACTGTATGTTCAATCTTTTGAGGAACTGCCGGACTGTTTTCCAAAGTGGCTGCACTGTTTTACAGCCCCACCAATACGTGAGGGTTCTAATTTCTCCACATCCTTGTGGACATTTGATACTTTTTCGTTTTTTTGAGACAGGGTCTCACTCTGTTGCTGGGGCTAAGTGCAGCGGCATCATCATAGCTCACTGCAGCCTCAAACTCCTGGGCTCAAGCAATCCTCCTGCCTCAGCCTCCTAAGTAGCTGGGACTACAGTCATGAGCTACTACACTTGGCCTGTTAATTTTTTAAAACCAAAAAGTCTTTCAAACTGAAGAGACTCGAGAGAAGAAAAAAAAAAGTCTTACTAGTGGGTGTGAAGTGGTATCTCATTGGGTTTTGATTTACATTTCCCTAATAACTAATGACATTGAGCATCTTTTCACATGGTGAAATATCTATTCAAATATTTTTGGGGCAACTTATTTAACCTCTTTGAACCTCACCTTATTCTTCTGGAGAAAAAAAATTACACCTAGCTCCTAAGGCCATAATGAGATTGTGTGTGTTTGCCGGGGGCCTGCCACATACAGAGGGCTTCAAATGAGTGTTTAGTTTCGTTGTACCTGTCGCGTGGGCCCGCAGGAGTGAGCCTTCCCCACAGGCTCAGGTATGGAGTCAGAGCCAGGGCTGCCCCGATGCGCACAGGAGAATGAGCAGGCTCTCCTCCCTCCTCAGCAGGAGGGGGAGGGAAGAGCACCATTTGCAAGAAGGGTCCATCGTGTTCCCAATGTTCTGTTGAGCAATTAATTCCACATGTTCTCATTTAATCCCCGCCAGAACCTTCTGAGGAAGGCTGACCTTCATGTTTATAAGGGATGAAACCTTGAGGTCAGAGATGTTCAGTAACTTCTCTAAGGTTGCGTGGTGGAAAGTGGGGCGGGGGGGTGGTGTCTAAGGTTGAACTCAGCTGATGCTGATGCCACTGCCCATGCCTTTTCAATCCCAGCCCTGCTGCACAGGCTGGGAGCGCCTGGGGACAAGCAAACACCAGCCCACGAGGGGAAACTGCAGGCTCGGTCTGGCGGACAGCACCTCCAGCTTGGCTTCCAGGAGGCCAGAGAGTTGGAGGCTAAGGACACAGACGGCCCCAGCGCTGATCTGCCGCACAACCGGGGTAAGCTGCTTATCCCCTCTAGGCGTCGACATCTTCTAGAAAGGGAGGAAAGCAGTAGCTCCTCCTTCAGACGGCAGTTGTCCCCTGTGTGTCTGGCTGCGGCCCACACCCGACCCGGGCCACTTGGCTCCTCTCTGCCATGAGCCTGGGCCCATCCTAGAGCACAAAGTCTTGGTCCTGACCCTGGGGTAGGGTTGGAGTTCTCAGGGTCGGGCCCCCCATGCCTCTCACCCCTACTTCTTGCCCTTGGACAGTGCTCTTCCACAGAAGTAGGGAGGACTGGTAAGGGCCTTGAGTTCTCTAGCATGATTAGTTAAGATTAAGAAAAGCAGAATATTAAAAAATAAGCTTTATTAAAGCAGCTAGACTTAGCAATGAACACCACTCTTTAAATGGTACACCTATGAAGCAGGAGTTAAACACAAGCGTAGTCTAATTCTGTACACCTTTGATTGTGACGATCAAGTTGCTCCCTTCTTTTCCATTTATCAATTCAGAGAAAAGCCCTTTCCATGTTTTCTCTCTCCCCCTTGCCTTGGCATCAAAGCGATTCTGCTGTGGGCTCTAGCTGGAGGAGCCCAGTTGAAGGTCTCCCCCCAGGCCTTCCCACCCCAGCTGGGCTCTGCCTGCAGGCCCTGCCCCTCCCTCCAACAGCAGTGGAAGGTGTGCAGGGCTATGTCGGGCTTCCAGCAATGACCTTCAGAATGTCTGACATGCCTCACAAAGCATCCAACATGGGACAGGAGGAAACTAGTGCTGCTTGCTTGGGCTGATCAGATTTAAGGAGGTTTTATCACAAGGATGTTAAAAAAAAAATCACTTGAGCCTGCCCTGTCCTCACACAGCTGGCTGGGGAGGGGCGACGGGGCCAAGGCCCCTCAGTCAAGGCTCTGGATCACAGAGAGGAGGGTAGAGGATGCCTTAGTCCTTCTTGCCTCCTGGGGCTGGGCTTCTTGTGAGGAGCTTCCCTGGGCTGAAGGGGGCCAGTGTGGAAACTGGGGGGGATTCCAGCTTTACTCTGTCCAGGAGGGTCTTCTTAAGGGCAGCTGGGGAGATCTTTTCTTGGTCAGCCATGGACTGCAGCTCTCTGCAGACAAAGCCCCAGAAGAGTGGAAGGAGGCAATAAGCCTTGGAGCCAGAGCTCTGTGAGTCTTCCCTACCCACATAACCCAGTTATGTGACTCCACCAAGTTAGAACTCCAAACGAACATTCCCCCAAGCTTCTTAGAAGTACTGTTAAGCATGGGTTTGTCTTATTTATCTCATTTGACCCAAGCTAGACATAGAGCGCCAGGTGGTATCTGTGATCCTATGGGGAGAGAATGTGGAAAATGACATGGTTTGGAGTCATAGGCGTGAAATTGAATCCTATGTCCATCACTTATTAGCTGTTTGACCTTGAGAAAATTGTCTCTGAACCTCAACTTCTCCATCTTTAAATCAATGTTAAGCCCAGCTATCAGAACGGCAGTGAGAATTAAGTGGAGTAAGGCTGGCAAACTCTTAGCTAAACCAAGTCTAGTAAGTCGTGGTTATTAACAGAGCACAGACTCCAGCACTGCTAACAGGACCAGACACAGCAGGTTCCGCAAGACAGCACCCAGCTCAGCCCAGAGGCCAGCTGGGACTGGAGAGCCTGGGGCAGAGGAGAGCAAGGCAGACTCACCGTGTTCGGATACAGGAGGCCTCAACCGCATTGATGAGCAGAGAGCGGAAGCCCCCACTCTCTAGGAAGTGCAGAGCATGGATGGTGGCTCCCCCGGGGGAGCAGACATTGTCCTTGAGCTGGCCTGGATGCTGCTCTGAATCCAGCAGCATCTTGGCAGCTCCCTAGGACAGGGAAGGCAATGGTAGAAGAGGAACTTACTAGTGCACCTGGGAACAGGCTTCCCTCTGCCCACTCTCCTGCCCAATCCCTGTCTCAGATTCCCAACCAACCCCTGACTCAGCTCAGAGACCCACAGAACCCCCATCCCACACCCTGGTCCCGAACGTGCAGGGGAAAGATACTGACCAGCAAGGCCTGGGCCCCCAGTCGGACTGCCAGGCGCCGCGGCAGGCCCATCTTCACCCCCCCATCAGCCAACGCGTCCAGGGCCATAAACGCCTGTGGGGACACTCACTGAGCCCCAGGTAGCAGGCACTCGAGGGCCCTCCCTCAGGGTCTGCTCTTTCTGATGTCTGGAACTAGCTCCAAGGGTCAGCCTCCTCCACCAGCCAGCCATGCCCAAGAGGTGGGTGCCGCCCCTAGCCCAAGCCTGCCTGCCGGCTCATCCTGCTGCCTAGGTTTCCTGGAAGGCCAAGTGAGCACATGAGGGCCTCACGTAGGCAGGCCCGCTGCCGCTAAGCCCTGTGACGGCGTCGATCAAGTCCTCTTCCACCTCGGTGCAGAAGCCCACGCTGCTCATGAGCTGCTCCAGGAGCTGCCCATCCTCCACCAGGGCATGGGTGCCTGTGGCATACACTGTGGCGCCCTCCCGCACAACCACAGGCGTGTTGGTCATGCAGCGAATCACTTTGGGGGCTGGCTGGAATGCCATCAGCTTCTGTGGCAAGAGAGAGGGCTGAGTGAGTGGCCAGGCCACAGTTCCCACCAGCACCCACCCATTAGCTGCCACTCTCAGGCCACCCCTCCCCTCACACAAGGGGAATCAGGGCTGAGATGGGCACCTTCTCCACAGAGCTGATGGTGACACCAGCTGCACAGGAGACCACGATGTGCCTGGCTTGCACGTCAGCCCCGATCTCATCCAGGATGAAGGGGATGATGTGCGGCTTCACGGCCAGGAACAGGACATCACTGTGCCTCACTGTCTCCTTGTTGCTTCGCGTCAGGTTCACACCCATCTTCTGCAAGAAGAGACTCCGGGCTCACAGTGCTAGGGCAGCCTGGCTAAGCCCCAGCCTCCCAGGGAGCAGCTGACCCCCTGCCAAGCCCACTCTGCCAGCTGCAGCCTGGAATTCTTCACCCTGTTCCCTGACCCCAACTGACACAAAGTTTCCCACTGTGGCTACTGGGCAGGTAAGCACAGGCACTGGGCATGATAAGCTTCTCCATGGTAACCAGGAAGTGGCTGTCCCCTCTTGCCCACCAATCTTCTGGCACCCAAGGCCCCTCTCTGCCAGGTAAGGCGGCTCCATTGGGGGAAGTGGTGAGGGAAAGGTGAAATGCTAGCACCCAGCGGTCAGAAGCAGAGCTGAGTCAGGCCCCATCCCAACCCCAGCCACTTTTTCATCAGACTGCACAGCTTCTGTGTGGTCCAGGGCCATCTCTCTAGAACTCCAAACTGAGAAGCAGGACCCTGTAGTGCTAGGAACATCAGCCTACCGTAGGCACAGACACTGCCTGTCACCGGCCTCATTAGCCATCCTCTCCCACACCACCCGGCTTGTGAGTGAGGATGGGATATTATGTTTTTGGAGAGTGGAACAACTAATTCGCTGGATTCTTTCCCAACACATTCATTCATGCCTCAGAATAATAGCAAAGTGGCTACTGTTGTAAAGGAGGAAACTGAGCCCCAAAGAGACTGAGTACTTTAAGGTCACACAACTAGTCAATGATGAAAAATGAATATTTATTGAGTATCTACTATGGGCCAGGAGATTTCCACGTATAATTACCACAGTTAATCCTCTAATCACTCCAGTGTCTGGATTTGACCCCAAGTCTGTCCACCTGCGTGCTCTGGTGACACTGAACTGCCCCAGAGAAGCGGGAAGGATTGTGATGTTCCTGGTGGGGAGTTCGAGCCAGCCAAAGACTAGCACATGGCATCAGGGGCCAGCTGGGCTCAGTTCATCTCAGGTCATCCTTTTCCTGGGCCTCCACCCTCTTCCCCGCACCCCTCTGCTCCACCTACCCTGAGCGCGGACACCGTGGGCAGGTCCATTTCTGGGGAGCTGGCCATTATCTTGTGAGCTGACAGGATGCCTACAGAAGACACATAGAGCTTTTCAACTGAGGATCGTGGCCCACCTCGCTCCCATGCTTTCCCTGGGAAAGCAGAATCAAAATCCACAGCCGCTCTAACAGTGCCAGTCTCCCTCCCCATCCATCCTTTACGCGGGCATAAGACGAGCTTGCAGCTTAGCAAGAATCTCCTCTCCCCCACCGGACGTAAATTCCCCTTTCATTCATTCATTCATTCATGCTGGCGGGGTGGAGGACAGACCACAGACCAAGCCTAGGGACCGCCCGCGAACCCGCCTCCCGCCTCCACGCGCTTGCCTGCGGCCGTGAAGCCGCGCGCCAGCGCACAGGCCAGCTGGCCGGCGCCGATGAAGCCCACGCTCATGGTTCCCGGTTCACTTCTGGCAGCCGCAGGAACCCGCTCAGCGCGGGCCCGGAGATACCACTAACGGACGGCGAGCTGTGCTGGGGCCCGCCGACGGCGCGCCGAGGACCGGGAGTTCCGAGCAGCTTCCGGGTGGGGCCTGGAGGAACTCCCTCACACTGGACCCGCGACCCTTATCCGGCAGCGTCCAGGCCGCAGACCGCGCCCTAGGCAACTTGGCCCCGCCCCGCCAGGGCGGCCAATCCAAAGCCAGGAGCTCCGGGCAGGCGCCATACGCCCGCCTCCTCCACTCCCGACTGGCAGGCGGAACCTCGGGCGCGAGTTCCGGAAGCCCCTACCTTCGCATAGGTGAGCCCCGGAACCCCGCCGGCCCGGAACCTCAGACACCCACCGCAGCACCGAGGTCGCGGTCCCGGCCCCGCCTGGGGCTCGGCCATGAGGCCCGGCCCCGGTCAGACTGATACTATTTCTGGTGCTGGCGTCGGTTCAAATGGGATCGCGTAGAGGCGGCGGGGCTAGCCGCGTTTTATTTTCTTGAACTTGCGTGGGTCACCGAATTTGTTTTAACTAGATCGCAAGCAGGACCAGTTCCTCTGTTCAAGAAGCTAGCGGCTGTCTAAGGCCTGGCTAAAAGTATACGCAGGTCTCCGAATCTTCCAGACGCCCCATCCCTCCCGCCTCCTTGATGCCTCTTGCTTTAAAAAGCTGCACAAATGTGATGTTTCCTTTTTCATCAGTAGTAAATGTAGTAGGGAGCCGCAGGTAACAAGTGACAGAGAAAAGTACAGAGGAAGGAAGTGGCGTCCCTAGAGGAGTCAGAAGAGCCGAAGACCCCTAATTCCCCACGGTCTCTACTAGCTTTTCTACAGCTCCTTCCATATAATTCACACCCCCACCCCCAAGCTGGGGTTCGCTTTCTTTGAGCTTCCCTGAACGAGTCCCCAGGGCCCCAGTGTCTGCACCCTTAAAAGTGAGGACCAAACATTTACTATTAAGCAAAATAATGCTGTATTTCTATAACTGTTTTGATTAGAAAAATAGTACATGCATATCGAGGAAAATTTGGAAAATACGAAAGAAGCAAAAATGAGAAAGTCAAAATCACTCACAATCATACTTCGTAAGGATAGTTTCCTGCAGATATTTTTGGTGTATCCCTTACACTATTATTTTCTATGCGTATATACTTCACAGGCAATTATGTCTGATGCCTGTGAAGTCCTTTTGGACTAAAGTTGAGGAGAGGACAGGCCTGTAGTTTGAACCCAGCCATCCTTCAAGGAATAGTTGCAAGAATTAAGTGATATATGTGACATTGCCTAGTCCAGCTCCCAGGCTCATACTGCTTGCTCAGGAACTGTAAGCTTGCTTGCCATACCACTGTCATACCCACCCATCCCCGTCCCCATCCCCATCCCCATCCCCACTATTGTAGGGGTTAAAGTGCTTTCTAAAGAGGAAGCATATGTGAATGATTGTTTACAATACTATTTTTGGAATGGGAGTTGTATGGGAAAATGTAAATATCATAAATCAAAGCCTAATCTAATTTAGTTATTAGAGTCTTCAGCGCCCCCTAGAAGTTACAGGTCCTTTCTTCAAATCATTATGTTGCCCTCCTTCCCCATTATTGCTCCCTTCTCTCCTATGTAAAGAGTATTAGAAATTAAATACAGAGACACAGAGTGAAACATCACTTTTATTTCTTCGGATTATCTATATTTAATTGTATTTGCTAAATTAAAAAAACGCATCAATACTTGTGGTTTCTGGTAATACATTCTCTACAACAGTGGGGGAAATAACCTAAATATGCACAGGCAAGGCTCAGTCTCTGGACAGCGGGTACGGCTAGGTGCTGCCTGATCCCCAGGGCAATGAAGTCTTAGAGCTGAAGCCCAACTCCTCCTTTTTAAGAGGAAATGGTGACTCAAAGCCTTCTGTATTTGTTTGAGGTCCCAGCATGTGACCCCATCAGATCCAGATACCAGGTGTCCTGGTTCCCTGTCCACTCCCCTCCGCCTGAAGCCCTTCACCCTTCCTCCTACCACCCTCTCAGGGGAACAGGGACCTAGGTATGTTCACAGAACTCCAGAATTGGTCAGTATTCAGGGGAGTGGGGATTCTTTTTTAGACATCCTCCCTGTCTAGGGGAAACAGGGAATTTTTGGTTTTGTTTTAATTCATCATGTAATAGAGAAAATTAGCTCTGCTTTCCCAGTTCTCATCATAGGGTTTTGTTGTTCCATACTGAGTGGAGAATTTGCCAGAGAACAGAAACTCCAGCTGACAGTCTATCTGTTGTTCAGCTGTCCCTCTAATAAGTAGGCCAGGAATTCCTACTGGAGCTGCATTATTTACTCACATAAGTGCTTGGGTTGGGTGATGGACAAGGACAAAAATGGAAGAACACAGGGCAAAGGTAATGTAGGGGCACTAACATGGGACAGGGGTCACTTGCTAAGTATCAAATAAGACCGACATGGAGACCTGCTTTTATGCATGCTGTCTAGCAGAGGCCTCAGTGGCTGCACAGGGCGCCTATGGCTCAAGCCTCCTTGGCATGGGCGCCCCATCTGAGGCACAGCTGCACTTCTGCACCCTCATGTTGGGCAGGCTGACCACCTGGGGCCTGGTCCTGCCTCCCTCTTGGATGCTGATGATCATGGGCAGCGAGGCCATCTCCGACGCGATGCACTGCCGTGGCCCCAGAAACGGCCACTTGGAGGTCAGGGGATCCGGGGGCTGCTGGCAGGTGCCCACACACTCGTAGGCCAGGAAGCCCGGGGGCTCCAGGACCCAGTTCTCGGCCCACTTCATCCCCTGCAGGTCAATGTACATCTCCTGGCGGCAGCAGCGGGTGCCCTCGGTCACTGGTGCCTCAGGATCACAATCACCCTGAGCTCTGTGG
>RJWJ010036994.1:0-15775 GCA_004363605.1 Indri indri | reverse complement strand
AATTGCTGAGCGATGGGAAGCCCCTGCTCCTGGCAAAGCCCGTTAGGTGGAGATGAAGCACAGATGAGTACATTTAAGGACTCATTAAGCTCTGGCAGGGCCAAGGCTGGGTAGCTCTCCTTGCCTTGGCCAGGAACTCCAAAGCTTTCTGTTTCTGAATGTTGAAACTTGGCTAATCTTGTCAGCTCGGTGACAATGGAAAAAAAAATGAAACACTGTTAATAGGATTATACGATTTGGGGAGTAGAATGTTGTTACAGATGATTTATTTTGAAAGCTGATTTCGTTTTAGTGAAAACAAGCTCAACCCATTACACCAGAGACTGTGGTGCCAAACACAATCATTTCTAGATTGAAAGATGTGATTGCTTTTTAATGTGGAAATTTCACAAGGTTACAAAGAGGAAAAAAATTAAACTCCTTTCATATAACAAAGTCACTTTGGGATATGGGTTGCAATGCCCTGACAGTGTCCAGATACCCCGACCACATCGCAAGTCAGAAAGGTGGATCAGTTTGATTTACACCATTTCTCAATTGTGTTTTTCTCATGCCTTTGAAACAGCCTAATAGTTTTTTACCAAAATAAATAGAGAGGAATATATTTTCAATACTGGAAGGATACAGGGTCAAGCAAGGACAGGAGAGATAAAGGAAACGAATGCAGGTAAAGAAACTTAGTCTGTGGGCCTGTGCATGTGTGTGTGGGTGCAGGGTTTGAATTGTTCTTCACCAAAATCATCTTATTTGCTTTCTGCAGTTTGACTAGACCAATAGCCTGATCTTTAAATCGATCCCAATTTACGTAATCTGGTTCTTTGATTTCACCAGGTTCTATACCGCCTTCTTCTCCCCATCCCCATACCTTTGAGAGATTTTAAAAGAAATAAAGACTCATTGAAACATTTTTTAAAAATGTGATCGTAGAATATGGCTGAGATTATCAAAATGATGATAGTTAGGTTTTGATTCTGCCATATTTCATCAGATCTTACAACTCTTTGCTACTATGTAATCCAGAGCAAAATTCTTAGAAAACGATCAGTAGAATAAGGAGAAAGTGCTTCTACTGGTAAAAATCACCAAATTGAGAAAGATCAAAAATTTAAACCATTTTGAAGAGAATTGAATGTTTCCTGTGTCGAATGAATTTCTCATCCTCAGGTTAGGCTTTCATCCCTGGCTGTGGATGATGGTACTTGGGCTAGGGGAGAATACAGCGATGACAGTTTCAGAACCTTGGATAGAAATGACACATGCACCCTGAAACCTTTTTGTCCTTCCAGTAATCGGTTGTTTTTCTGTTTTGTTTTGTTTTTTGCCTATGCATTTTGAATACACGTCATCTTTTGTGACCGTCAGGGAGAAAGCAGGTGAAGGAACTCTATGATCGCAGGGCTCCTTGCAGAAGCTTAGCTGACAAAATCATTATTGCATCTGCTGGACCCAGCACTAAAGGACACACGGCCAGATAAAATTAAAGGGACCAGAAAACTGGAAAGGAAAGGCATTTGCCTTTTGTTGCGGTGAAATTTGGGGGAAATAATGTGGGAGTCAGAAAAATAAGCAAAGTGATATTAGAATGCCTGTTTTCAGTTTAAGCAAATCCTAGGTATCTCCTGGGAGTTCATACTTACTCCCCCATTCATTTAGTACTCAGGCCAACCCAAAACTCCCAGATCAGCTAATTCCATATGGTGAGTGTAAACTTCCTTTCATTGTCCTTTTTCAATTCTTCCTTTTCTGTTCATTGTCATTTCAGTTTTCATATTGAAATATTGACATAGATTATTTTACTTCTTAACACTGATTCCTGGCGGAAAGAGTCTTGGGCATTATAAAATAAAATTTGGGATCATTATGGATCAATATCACCGATGTTTAAAGAAAGGGCTGCATTTATTGAGTGACTACCACGTTCCAACTATTTCATATAGTTATCTCATTTAATCCTTACAAAAACTGGAGCTAGATATTACTATCCTACATTGTGGTGGGGAGGGAGAAAACTGAGATTCAGGGATTTTAGGAGCTCACAGTTTCATCTGTGCCAAAGCCCCTTCTCTCCTCATGAGGTCATTCTGCCTCCCACCTTCGGTCGAGGTACCAAAAGTCCATTGATTCTCTTGGTTGAGAACTAGGCTAACTTGATGATATGAGCCTAGTTATTTCTCTTTTTAGGAACTCAGAGTCTTTGATTATGAGACTTTGCGGAAAGACTTTGGAGATTTTCAGGTGAAAGGAAAGTGAAATGTTGCTTTCAGTAGTCAGATAGACAGACAGATAATGGTGAAGTGCTATTGACAATGTAGATTTTCCCAGCAAATAAGACTCTGAGACTAATAATAATAAAAATATCATCTTATGTTTATATTATGCACACAGTTCTTTGTGCCCTTTCCTTTATATTTTCACATTTAATCCTCTCGACAATCCTATAACTAAACAAGACAGAGAATATTATCCCATTTGACAGGGGAAGAACCTAAGAGTTAGAGAGGTTAAGCAATTTGTTCGTGATCACATGAGTAAGGGAGAAACAAAAGTCTGAAACGAGAGTCTAAATTGAGCTTGACTTTTCTAACTCTTAAGCTAGTTCTCATCCCTCCGTGGTAGAATATGAGATTCACAGTCAGCTTAGCACCAGTGCCCTAAGAAAACTGGGCTATCTCTGAGCAATCTTCTGTCGTGCTGCTTACCACACTGTATTTAAATTATTGGGTCACTCATCTTTTTCATATCCATCAACTTCAAGCTTTTTGAAATGAGAGCTGTCTTTTTTCCTTCTTTTTAAGAGACGGGATCTCACTCTGTTGCCCAGGCTAGAGTGCAGTGGCATGATCGTAGCTCACTGCAACCTTGAACTCCTGGGCTCAAGTGATCCTGCTGCCTCAGCCTCCCAGGTGGCTGGGACCACAGGCATGTACCACCACGACCAACTAATTTTTTTTTTTTTTTTTGTAGAGATAGAATCTCACTATGTCACCCAAGCTGGTCCTCCCACCTTGGCCTCCTAAAGTGATGAGATTACAGGAGTGAGGCATGAGCCACCCCACCTGGCTTTAGCTTTCTTTATTGTTAGCAAAAAAAGATAAAAGAAAAAAAAAGACATTTAAGTTTCTAAATTGAACAGTGCAAACTCTTAAGCCCCACAACTCAGAACTGACAATTTTCAACATACGGATATATTTTTTTCTGTCTTTCATCTCTGTGTGCTTGGTACCTAGCATAATGTCTGGCACAGAGTGGGTGTCCAGTGAATATTGGTCGAATTTAACTGTGGGATCCATAATTATGAAAATGAATTAGGAAATTTGTTACCTAGTGCAGAAATAATATTTTGAAGTTATTTATTTCTGAAGTTGTCATGTCTGAGGTGTTTCTAAAATTTATCCATATTTTACTATTTTATGGTAAGATGACAATGGTGATCATAAGAAAGTTTAGAAAATGACGTCTCTTATTATGTGTTTTTTTAAAAGGTGAACTGTACATGCCCTTACAACAATATCCCCGCAATGAATGTCTTACCAGGTATTGATTGATAGTTTCTTCATTTTGTTTTTTTTTTTTTAATGGTTCCTTCTTGAATTTCAGCGGTTACTAAGACTGCACAGTCTACACGGGAATAGAAAACTACATGAAACCAGATTCCAGGCTCAGAGGGCAAGCATGCATGCTGCACCAGAAATCATGTTATTTCAATCCAAATGTACTAAATCCTTCTGTAATGTGCGGTCGAGGAGTTAAGTTCTAAAGGAAAATGCAAACAGCCTAAAGTGGAAACCATACGTATCTGTCTTCTTCAGTCTCTATGACAGAACTCTGTAGAGGAAGGTGGCAGCAAAGCTTCTTGACATTGTCTTAATACCTCGCGCAGGAATGACAGCCTCACCAAGTGCTTCGAAGGAGTTATATGCAGTAAGGGCCAAAGTTTGGGTTTGGAAATGAGAGGAAGCGAACTGACTCTGTGGTTTGTTATGAGATCCTGGGAGGAGCTTTGCGTGTTACAAAGAATCTTTCCTCTTCTAACCCTTCCAGCCTCCTCCTACTCCCTCATGGGTTTCATTCTTTTTGATAGAAGCTTGGCAGGCTGGGCAAAAAAAGCTAACTTGAGAAAAAGAGAACCCTCGCCTCAGGTCTCCTTTGGCATGACCTGTGACTATGGGCCTTATAGCAGACTGTGAGACTAGAAGCCCTCTTTTCATTGAGTCTGTCTTACTGAGAGGAAAAACTGCTTTGTGTGATGACTTTATGGCAAATGCTGGCAACAGCTTTGCCCTGCATACTGAAAGAGAGACATTTCTGACCGCAGCTCATGAACCACACTTATTTACTCTGGCACATGCCCACTATTTGTTCATAGGCTTTCTGTCTCTACTAAATGCGTTCCAATTTTGGAGGCTAAATCATTGCCAGTAGTTTCCAGGACATTCCGCTAGGCTAAGCAAAATTGCCCTAAGCGGTAGTCAGAAACCACTGGAGTAGTATTGTAAATACAGACTATTTGCGGAAAATGAAAGATACCGAACATCTTATCTTTTTTGTGCTGCAGAAATCCATGGGTTGTGTCTTACAGAAAGCCAAGCAAGGTGCTAACAAGAAACGAGAGGAAGGTACAAGGGCTTGCAATCCCAAGGAGCTCAGAAATTATGCTTGAAACCACTTTGAAAGTTGGTCACAGCCTAAAACAGTTATAAATGCATACTACGGCCATGTTCCGAAGGCATGCTAGAGATTCGGTGCAGCCTAACCAGTAGTCGCTTTTGTCTGGTATAGATTTTAAAATGAACATATGATCTGAAAACAGTGGAGCAATGATAAGGAGAAAATGGTGGTCCTCAGGCCTCTTAATACCATATCTATACACAGTGATAGCCACTCCAGCCTAATGTGACTCATCACTGTGGGCCTAATGATGGCTTAATGGGTCGTGTTGAACCATGCTGATTTTAAGATCTGGGGTAATTGGGAAATTCTCTGTTCCTAATAAAACCTCCCAGTGCTATTGAGCTGTGGTATTCCCTATCTTGCCCCAGGCAGGGCCTAAAAAAAAGGATGTATTACATGATATTGCTTCCCTATTCATAGCCCTTTTGCATGTTTCCTATTATATTTATTTTTAACCAGAGCAAATTTTTATTTACACATGTGCATTAATAATAAAAAAGTGTGTGCGTTACAATGTCAGCAACTTTGATATCAACTCACCAATATGACCATGTTTGTGTTTGGAGAGAGGAAGTTCATTCCAAACATTAAAAGTCTATCAAAAGTAATGATTGTCTTTTGAGGTGGCTAAGCAGATTCTTGTGTTTTATAATACCTCTTCAGACTTATTGAAACAAGTCTTTTCCACCCTAAGGGTGAAGCAAAATTAAGTTGAAATAAACCACGATTAAAGCTCCATGTGTTGGGTTACGAGGGAGAAGGAAGGGTGTATACATCTCTATCCATGTGTATTCTGTTAACATTTCAGACATTTTCGCTTTGGGTAGTGGACAGCACGAAGGGGGACTAGGTAGGAACAAGGCCGCCACATCAAACTGATAGTGGAGTAGAAGAAACATTTGACACCTCCCGCCTTCTCTGCCCCCTGTCTGCTTTTAATTTTGCTAAATCATTCCCGTCTGGAGATTGTGTATTTTAAGCAACACAGAGGTACAGTGTCAGGGAGCCTGATCTCGGAGCCAGGCAAAGAGATGCAAAAACTGTAAAGACCCCAAACCATAAGAAAGACAGACAAGGAACAGGGTGGAGTTGTGCCTCAAATGGCATTAGCCTTTATAGCACGTGCAGTCACGGGGACGGTGGCGCTGGGAGACATAACATTTCTCTCACAGTGAACCTAAGACTTCATGTGCGCTTGTGTTTTAAAAAGTTAACATCCCTTTGAAAGCGCTAAAGGTGACTTGCTGGGAAATATAAACTACCATGAAATTTTACTAGAAAAGAGTTTCCACAGCAAGCAACTTCAAAGTGAGCAGATTTGTCCATCATAAATAAGAAGGTAATCGAAAAGGGGGAAAAAAACTGGTGACAAAAACTAAAATGTGTGTTGCACATGCACACATGTGGAGAAACGTCACGATGCCATGGAGCACATCAATAGTGAGTTCGAGAGAAAAAAAAATTACCCTGTCTATGTATCCTAACATAGCTCCCAAATAAGTCACTTAGGTGTGTTTGGGGACAACTTCAAATTCACATGTTTTAAGTATTGGCTTTTACACATACATGTTTCTAAAACACATACGCATCTTTAAAAAGGGTTTCTACCTATGGAGTAATTATGAGGCTCAAATGAGAACAAAACAAAGTGCTAAGCATGGAGCTTGGAATAGGCTCAGTACTCAAAAATTGTTATTTGCTATTATTATCTAGAAACTTCTGAGAATTTTTTAAATGTAGTGCAATAATGATAACCAATAGTTTCCTCTCCAGAAGGGAATAGCCTTGACCCTAATTTGTAATTGTTTCAAGATTTTGTTTATTTCTCATATATATTTTCTCCTGTTTGGGTTTATTGCAAATTCTATGAATTTAGCATCACTGCAGCATTGCACATCACTGTAATAACCTCTTGACAGTGTTAATATTGTGCTTTTTGTGAAAGGAAACAGCAAGGACAGTGTGGGCTCACACACACAGATCTGGATCGCATTGGGGGGAAAAACCCTTCTAAATCGCATTTCTTCACGTTTTAGTCAATGTCACTATTTAAAGAAATGATAAAGCTACCTATTTACTCTTTTGTAATAAAGCAGATGCTGTTTATTACAGCTTTGTAAGCTCATCACTTTCCCAGAAAAAGTCCTGCTTAGCTGTGTATGTCTAGTCTCAATGCCATTCTTTCTTAAAACTAAACAATGATGACTCTAGGTTGTTCTGCTTAAGCATCTTTCTGTATTTGTTATTACTTAATGGTTATAGGAGCAGTGGAGAAGTTACCTCAAATAAGAGAACAATTAGTGAATGAAGACCAAGATTCCTGGGGGAGGGGGGTGTGCACTTATGCCAGCACTGGAAATCCTGTGCCCTGTGTGCATTTATGCATGTGAAAGACTTGCGTTTACGTACACAAACCACGTAATTATTAAGAGCCAACAATGGTACTCTTGATTCTCACTGGAAATCACTGTAAGTCAGATGGGAAATTTTTCTAAAAGTTTAAAGTTAAATCAGAGCCCTGCCTAATCAATAACTCAGTGAATATGTTCTGCCTAGGCTATGAAGATATTCAGAAAATCTTAGATTAGTAGAGCAAAAATGAAACATAAACACTGTCAGATCAAAACTGCTGTGGGCATTTTTTTTTTTTTACAAAAGTTCCTTGGTTTAAGTCATTATGTAATCAGAAGAAAAACATTGCTGCCGTTTCCTAAGGGACAGTGGAAGAGCAGAGTGAAGATTTGATCAGCGGCACATAAACACTTAAAAGAAAACAGGCATGGATTGTGAGATTACATAGTCTAAGTAGGAATCAGCTGCAGGCACTTGTGAATCATTTGCCTTTCTGATCTTTTAGGAATCAGCCTGTAGGCAAACCATGGGGTGAGGCTGGGAGTGCCTGGGTGAGGGTGCGTGTGCACGTGGGAGGGGTGCCGAGCACCCTCTTTTGGTGCCAACAACTAGGGAGGAGAAAGGTATGTACAGTCCTTGGTCTTCCCGTTGACGGAGCAGTCAGGCATGTTCTCAGGCTGTCTGCTTCTTGACAGCACCTCCTCCCTCAACTGTGCTGACGCCTGGCTACTCCGACTCTCCCAGTCTCCAGGGCCAGGCCTTCCTTACTCGGAGTAGATAGTTTTCTATGTGCGTGATTTTAAGGGTACTAAAAAATGTGTCCTTGTCTCCAAAATATTACTACCGCCAATTTGAACCATAGCTCTGGAAATTTCACCACTAACGATTCACATCTTTGGGTTAAAATATTCCTGTCCCAGGAGCCACCCATGAAGTGTAAAGCCCCACCCTTCATGTTAGGAGGGATAGTCTATTAAACTGTTTTTAGCCTTACTGCTTTCATTCTAATTAGACAACCAGAAAACTTCCTATTCCCAGAACAGGAATAGGAATAAATAAATAAATATCCAATAGGAATAGGGCATGATGCAGGTAAAATTTGATAGGAAATTTGGTCAATTTGAGAAGTAGACAAGGGCCAGAGCTCATCAGCTCAGGTGAGGGCCACAGTGAAGGGACCTGGGAACCAGATTATGAAATTACACCTCTGGGTAGAGTGGGGGGAGGGGAGCTGGAGAGAGGAAAGTGCTTCCAAAATAGGTAAATGTTGCCAAAGAACCACTTGTCAGCATTTCATAAGGTTGGCCCCGTTAGAGGGTAGACCTCCCAGCAAAATACATCATAAAAAACTTCACCTCTTCCCCACAAACACATACCCCACCCCCACTCTGTCCCTCTGCCTGTTTCCCATTTGGGAGACTTTCAGTTGCTATGGCAACTTCTAAGTTGTTCTGTGAACCACTCACGGAACAAAAATATTCAAGAAACCTAGAGTTCTTCAACCAAATGATCATGTTCCAGATTTCCCAATTCTGACACCCAAGCCCTGGCCTTGGCACATCGATAAATCCTTGTCGTATTGTTGGCTGGAAGACAGTACATTCTCAGAGTACATCTCTGGAGAATTGCAGAGATGCGCACAAGCTATTCAAAGCCAAAAGAGGATACAGTACATTCTGGGTAGTTCTTGTCCCATAGTTAGGAATGGGTCATTGTTAGTTTTAAGCAGGAAAAAATATCATTTTCTATCTTATCAAATCCTGACCTTCTTTTTGTAGATCTTTATTCTTTGAGAAAACTGCAGAGTTTTTTAGTATATAACATGTAATATGATCTATTAAGATGATCCCAATGGAATTAGTGTCCTGGAAGACTAGAAGCCTGGTCTATTACCCCACCCTCTCCAACCACCTCATGCCACTACTTCCAAATCATGGCACTTCCCTATCTGCTCAAGCACTGCAGGGCTCTTGGGGCAATTGCTCAGGCCATGTTTTATAAACAGGCCCTGGAACTTCTGGAAAAAGAGCTATCTCAAATCATATGAAAGGGGGCTTTCCAGCTTTAGTTACGGGTTTTCTTGGAGGGGCAGGTGAGGTAGGGTAAAGGGGATAGAGTTGCCACCTGATACAGGAAAAGTGATACTATTAGAAGATGCCTTTAGCTATTCAACCCTGTTCCTTGGGTTAAGAAAGGATTTAGGAGCCCAGTTTTCCTGGTGTCTTCTAAATTTTGCTAAAAGTATGCAATCTGTTTAAATCAACACAGAGGAATGTCACTGATATTTTGGGGTCTGTCAGTGTCTTATGATGGAGCTATGCCAGTTACAATATTTTTAAATGCACTTTCATTTTGAGTGGAGAAGGAAAAAAAGGAGGAAAGAAGAAAAAACACACATTAGCCACTTTGTCTCATTCAATTTAATTTTTCAAGCAAGCTACAAACGAGAATGATAAAATCATTCCTCGTCTATTATCCCAAATGCTCATAATGTTTTACTAAGTATATGATTTACTCTCACAGTAACTGTGTCAGGAAGGCAAAAACCAGCAGAATTATCCACAGTTTACAGATGAGTTACAAACCAGCAACACAATTAGATAAAAACAATGTAGTTGTTTTTTCTTCATGATTCCACCCTATTAAAAATATATTTTTTACATTGAATTGATTGGGTGCTTCAGTACTATGAGGACGAAGCCTTAGATGAAAAAAAAATAGTGATCGCTTTTCCAAAATAATGAATCAACGGTGATGCTGCTACGACCGTCAGCCAAGAATACCCTGTGGAAACATGTCATCCCAGAACTGTCATTCTGCTCATCAACTCAAGAAAATACTTCGTTGCAAATCACAGAGATTAAATGGTTTTAACAGAGATTATGTCTATGGAGGCCACCCAGATTCACCTTTCGAATACTCATTCCCTAGTAGCAACTCTAAAGACATTAAGCATCTTAGTCCACAAATACCCATGTCCCATTGAAATTATGTATGTTAGGTCTTCCATTATATGGGCTAAAATTAGCAGTCAGTCACAGACTCTTTCTACAAGGTGATGTTACCAAGGAAAAATGTCTTTTCAAGATTCTCGTGGATTAGATAGTCAGATGAAATTTTCCCTGTACACGGCTGGTGCCTCTGAACAATTTTGATCCTGACCCAGCAAAAGCTATCTCTACATTTGGTCTTTGGAATCTGAGGAGGAAAACTAAAACAAGTGGTCATTACTGAAGGGTGTTTCAATAATTACTTTAATGGGAGAGAGTGATTTTATGTGAAGGTCTTTGTGACAACTCAGGAAGAAACAATCAAAAGGAAAACTGTTTTCACAGCTTGTGACAAGGTAATACCAATAAATAGCAATGGCGCCTTGATCGTTTATCCCAGAGACCCTAATACTTGGGTTGACCATATAATTTATTGTCCAAACCAAGATTCTTTAAAGAGTGAAAGGGGCTGCAATTAGCAATTATGTTGGAACGACAGGTGTGAACCAGGACAGTTCAGGCAAACAGGGCATACGGTCACCCTGCTAATACTGGAAAGGAGATTGATTATGGAAGAACACTGACATGGGGCAGGTTTCTAATTAACATGTAATAGGAAGGGGGCTTTTACAAGGGGGTTAATACATGCTCAGTTTAACAATAGATGTTAGCGATGTTTCAGTGATATCCTCTTGTCATTAATTATGAAATCCGTGAGCCTTATCTTATCAAATGATAGGCTATCTTATACGTCAGGCATATTGGAAAGAACATTGTTTTTTTTTAACCCTCAAAGCCCATTATTCGAGCATACTAATATGCATTCACCTAAATATGAATGCCCATTCCATGAACAATGACCTACCTACCTGGGAAACAGGAGTTTTCAATCTGTCTTTCAGAACTTACAATGTCTTAAAGGTGATGTTCATCTCAATCACCTTGGGGAATAAGAGACCACTGTTAGGACAGAATTTAGCACACAGTATGTACACAATATTTGTATTTTATAGAATAAAAAAATGACAGGGGCCAGGTGCGGTGGCTCACGCCTATAATCCTGGCACTCTGGGAGGCCAAGGCAGGTGGATCGCTCAAGGTCAGGAGTTCAAGACCAGCGTGAGCAAGAGCGAGACCCCATCTCTACTAAAAATAGAAAGAAATTATCTAGACAACTAAAAATATATGTATAGAAAAAATTAGCCAGGCGTGGTGGCTCACACCTGTAGTCCCAGCTACTCGGGAGGCTGAGGCAGGAGGATCTCTTGAGCCCAGGAGTTTGAGGTTGCTGTGACCTAGGCTGAAGCCACGGCACTCTAGCCCGGGCAACAGAGTGAGACTTTGTCTTAAAAAAAAAAAAAAATGACAGGAACTCAACAGAATAAAAAATTTCTCAAAAAGAAAAGTGAATGTGTATAAAAAAATCATATATTTTTTTTTTGCTTAACTCTTCCTGAACAGTTGCATATAAGAGAGAAAATACACACTAGAGTCAACAAATTGCCTGTTCTTAGAAATCACAGCAAATAAGCTGCTATACAGAACTTACACAGGAGACAGTATCTCTCTGTAGAACTACAGGCTTAAAAGATGAAACAGCCCTTTCTTTTCCTTTGAATTGTCATTATGAAAAACAGGATTAAACATATTTCCTCCCAGTTAATTCAAATATTCTATTCCTCCCTTGATAGGACTGTCATCTTGGAGAAGGAATTTGATGTTAGTGTTGAAGAAAGTTCATCAATAGCTTGGCTATGAAATAAGAGATAAAAGAGTCCTGAAAACCTGTGTAGAAAGACCTATGTAAAAAAGAAGAAACTGGATTTAAAAAAGCAAAAGAAATAATATTAATAAAAAGAAAGGATAGTTAGGGAAGATCTTCATTTGGGGGGAAGCTGGGTGATGAGTAGATGGAAACTCTCTCTACTATTTTTGCAAGTACTTGTAAGTCTATAATTATTTCAAAACAGAAAGTTAAAACAAATTTTTAAAAAAGATATGAGAGGCCGAGTGTGGTGGCTCATGCCTGTAATCCTAGTACTTTGGGAGGCTGAGGTGAGAGGATTGCCTGAGGCCAGGAGTTTGAGACCAGCCTGGGAAACATAGCAAGACCCCATCTCTACAAAAAATAGAAAAATTAATGTAGTCCCAGCTACTCAGGAGGCTGAAGCAGGAGGATCACTTGAGCCTGGGAGTTTGAGGCTGCAGTGAGCTATGATGAGGCCACTGCACTCTAACCCGGGCTACAGAGTGAGATCCTGTCTCAAAAATGAACAAAAAAAAGACATGAAAAAATTGAGATGTAGAAATAAACTGTCTTAAGAGCAATTTCGTGGAATTTGAATATGCTACAGAAAGCTATAGTGAACTCTGAACATTCTTTTCTCAACATTCAGGGAACATTTTTTGAGCACTTTCTTTGTAACATTCATTTTTCTAAATGTTGAAGATATAGCAGTGAACAAAAAGTTTCTGTTCATGTGAATCTTATAGTCTAGTGAATACATATAATAAATAAATAATAGCCAAATTGATATATAATGTGTCAGATGATGGTAAAAGTAAAGCAGCGTACAGGGACACAATGAGATGGGCAAGTGCTGCTCTAGACTGGGTGTTCAAGAGAGGTTCTCTGATAAAGTGATGTTTGGGCAGAATGAAGGAAGGAAACTGAGCCACATGAATACCTGAGAAAAAAGCATTTCAGATAGATGCTATAGCAAGTGCAAAGGCCCTGCAACAGAAGCATGCTTGGCGTGTTCAAAAAGCAGCAGGAATGTCAATGCAATATGAGAACAGTGAGTGGAGAGAGGTAGGGGATGAGTTCAGAGATGTAGGGTGAGCACAGGAAGCACTACAGGCCTTGAAGGCCATGGTAGGGGCTTTGGATTTTACTCTGAATGAGATGGGAGCCATTGGAGGGTTTTGACCAAAACAATGACATAACCTGATTCTATATTTTTTAAAAAGTCACTTTGGTCGCCATTAGCAAACAGACTTTAAGGGGAAAAGGTGGAAGCAGGGAAACCGACAAGAGGCTATTTCACTAATCCAGGTGAGTGGTACTGAGTCTTGGACTAGGGCTTTAGTGATGGAGGTAGTGAAAGTAGATAGACTCAGAACATATTTTGAAAGTGGAGCTTCACTTGAGTTGCCATTCACCAACATAAAAAGGATGATGAGGGAAAATTGCTCTATCTGTTTTGGACGTGCTAGGTTTCACGTGCCTGTTAAAAAGCTAAGTAGTAGTGTTAAGCAGACACAATTTAGGTACAGGCTGGACATAAAACTTGGAAGATATCGGCATGGAGATGGTATTCAAAGCCAAGGGCTTAGATGAGATCACCAAGAGAATGAGTTTAAACAAAGAAAGCAGGTGGCCCAAGAACTGGGCCATGAACAGTCCCAACCTTTAAGAGGATAAAGAAGAAACCAAGAAGGAGCAGTCTCAGAGGTAGGGGGAGCTCCAAGAAAGAGAGATGTCCAGAAGACCAAAAGAAAAAAGTATTTCAAGAAGGAAAAAGTGATTGACTGTGACCAACGAAGATGAGGACTGAAAATTGACCATTGGGTTTGGCAAGTAAATACCGTAAGTGACCTTGCCAAGAGAGTTTGAGGAGAGTAGTTAGGGCTAAAAGCCTGAGAGGAGTGGGTTTAAGAATCAGAGGGGCAGGGGGAGAAAATGTCTTTACGAACATAAAGGCAACTTTGTCTAGGAGAATTGCTGTAAAGGAATACAGAGAAATGGGGTGGTATTTGGAGGGAGTGTGGAGTTGAGGGGGGTTTGATGTTGTTTGAGATTGGAGGTACAGTATATTTGTGTGCTGATAGGAATGATCCGAAAGCAATTTTCCTGATATAAGTAGGGAGTGCGATTGAACCCAAGCTGAAGTCTCCAAAGTAGGAATGGGGCGCATTTTAGCTGCACCATTCTGGATTAATTTGTAAGCAAAGTGGTTGAGAGAGGAACTCTCAGCAGTATTTCCATGATTTCCTGGTCATGACCTTAGCTGGCCCTGTTGATAAAAGTGAATGCAGGAGAGTGAGGATGGAGGAACCGAAACTTCAGGAAGCTTCAGAGAAAAGGTCAAAGGAAAGATCTAAACTGAATCCATAAGACATAACAAATAGCAAAATAAGGCTGACCTGAAAGGCTGGGAATTTTTGTTTATAGGAGTGTAGAAGTCAAGTGCAATGCTTTGGTTGGGTTTGGGTTTTATGAGTTCCTTACCGTGAATTAATATATGCTTTGTGTAAAAAAAAAATTCAGACAATATTGAAGTATGTAGGATAAAAAAATGAAAGTATGCGCACACACACACACACACACACACACACTCACAGAGTTTCTTTTTCCCTAGGGGGAACCACTGTTAACAATTTGGTGCACATCCTTACAGATGTGAGTGTGTGTACACACATACATATATGTATATATGTATAATTATATTATAAAAATAGGATCATATATTGTTTACACTATTCTGCAACGTGTTTCTTTACCTAACAATGTCTTTTGTACATTTACATCTCAGCAAAAATAGCTCTAACTCCTTCTTTATAAAAAAAATATGAATAGGCAATGCATGAACATGATACACGACACAAAAGGGACAACAGGAGGAGAGAGTCTTCCTCTCATCTTCCAGCCAGTCAGTTTCTCCCCAGAGACAACCACTATTACCAGTTCCTTAAATGTCCTTCCTGCAGTTAGGCAAGGCATATAAGCATATATATATGTGTGTTTATACAAATGATTGCATGCACATTGTTCCATACCTTGTGTCTTAAAATCTAACTATATATCTTAGAGCTCATTCCACAGATACAGCTGCCTCATTCCTTTAAATGGCAATATAGTGCTGTATTCTACTGTATCTTTATTTAATCAAATCCTGTATCACATATTTCTAATTTTCAACAATTAGCTGAATGCAAACATACTGGGCAACAACATAGGATTTATTCAGCAAAAGGAAAGAGAAGAAACCAAAATAGAAAGAGAACCCAGAGAAGGCATTTGAGGGTATAAAGAATTGTGAATTAAGATTAAGTCTGAAGGGCCTTGTCTATGAAACATTGAAATACATTATTGAAATACAATTTGAAATTTTAGGTGATAATAACATTCTTATTTTCAAAAAGGAATTGATTGTTTTTATTACTTTCAAAGAAGATACAAACAGTGAAGATCCACTCTCCGTTTTGGTTACCTAAACCCTCCTAATGATGTTAATGAAGCATTTCGCTGGGACAAGTCATGAATGTGTAGAAAGTCATTTTTTGCTAGTAGAAATGCCTGGGTAAGAAACCATGCTCCTCCATTTGGCATTTGTCAATGGCCATTGCAGTTGATACTTTTCAGAGAGTCTGGTTTTACAGATATTATGAAAAAACTAATGTCATGAAATGACTCATTTACCGGGAAGACTCCACGAAAAAAACCAATAGTGATGCTTTCCTTCTATACAAA
This sequence comes from Indri indri, assembly GCA_004363605.1. Lineage (NCBI taxonomy): Eukaryota > Metazoa > Chordata > Mammalia > Primates > Indriidae > Indri > Indri indri. The sequence continues at coordinate 289 of RJWJ010036994.1, read as the reverse complement.
ATACATTATTAACTAAATTGACTAGAAAGACAATATCTTGTGGTGGCTGGAGTCTTATGGTGTGGAAAATGTTGATTCTGTGACCACTGGGTAGGTGGGTGAAGTTTAATTATTCGATCCTCTGTGCTCCACTTCCCCATTTGGCAGACAAAAGGAATAATTGTGTGTAATGCCTCTGCCCACTCCAAAGACATGCTGGAAGAGACAGAAACATGAACCTGTACACGACAGAAAGTTTGCAAGAAAAGTAGTCTCAGTGTAATCGTGTTAGTATGACTCTGGCCAAGTG
>RJWJ010036993.1:0-15775 GCA_004363605.1 Indri indri | reverse complement strand
CAAGTTATACCTTCTTTGAGATACAATATTGTTGTCTGTAAAATGAGAATAATAACTTGCTGGATTGGTGTGATAATTAAATGAGAAATTGTCTAAAATTGTCCAGCAGAATATCCAGTGATTGAAAAATGGCAGCTATTATTATCATTATTTAGAAAGAAGAAGCTATATACTAGAAAAATATAATGTGTAACCAGGGCCAGGAGAAGCAGACATGTACAAAGTCTGAAAATGGGAGATAGAAATCAGTAAATCCTTCAATATTTAAAGATCTGTGCGGCACAGATATGTCCAACCAATTTGCCCTACAAAAGCAATAGCTATTATTGCAATATTTAATTCTAAAAGCTTAGTTTATGAATAAAAGGCCTTTGTGATATACATATCCATTCATTCAGTTAGTAAGTATTCACTGAAGACATACCTATGTAATTTTTAGTTTGCTTCAATGGTGGCTTGGATGATCTTCTGCTTAATAGCTAACTTTTCAGTGACCATGTGAGAGTTGTTGGTGTTTACCTAGATTGTTTTGATGCATCCACAACAAATCTTTTCTCTCACATGCTCTCATAATTTTTCTCTTCTTTGAAGTCTTTGTATTTCATCATTAAAAAAGCACATCACAAAATTAAGGAGTGCCAAGTCTCACAGAAGAAGTAATTACTAAGCAAGTTTTAGATAACTTGCTTAGTTTGGAAGCCATTAGAGCAATTGGTAATGAAAATGTTTCCAAATATGTACACACTGGAATGATCTGTTACCCTGTGTTCCAGGACAACCCTCTGTGTGGTCCTGCCTGGTCACCATCCCTCCTGTGGAGTTTTTAAGTGACAAAGAGTTCTGAACAAAGAGTTCTGGCTTTCATCTACTTGAGTGTCAGTGTGTTGTGTCCCGTCATCAAAACACTCTTTAAATCTTATAAAACACAAAGAGACTTCAGTTTGATATCTGAAATTCCCTTCAAAAGTTTTAAGTGTGTACGTATGTGCACACTTTGTCTGAGGTTGTATGCATGACTCTAAGTTTTCTCTACTCTTTCATTTAACTAAAAATGGCACAAAGGAAGGATTATATTTTCTACTAGATTTGTTTTTAATGGTGACATTCATCTTGTCTTGATACTAAACACAATTTCCTCTTAGCATTAAAACCATACTGAGGCAATTATATTCTACTTAAAGTTGCCCACATTGCTTTGAAACCACCAGCACTGCCAGTACTCCTATATTTATCCTTCCCTATTACAAAACGAAAAGGAACGATGTGAATTTAAGATGTTCACTGAGATTATTATTCTTACTTTCTTCACTACTCAATGGATGATATTGAGCAAGTTATTAGCTTCTCTGAGCCCATTTATTCATTGCAGCAGTCCCCAACATTTTTGGCATCAGTGACGAGTGATTATTGTTTTACAGAAGACAATTTTTCCACCTACGGGATGGTGGGGGACTCAGGCGGTGATGCCTGCGCGGCCCTGGGGTTGGGGACCGCAGATTTACAGAATTAGAAACGGCAGTAGCTGCCACATAGAAACATCCTGATTACATCAAATGAAGTGATGTATACCAACGCTAATTTGTAAACTTTCAAACAATACAAATTCATTACTCTTTGATTTTAAATGCATGCTGTTAGTATAAGACTCAGAGTGTTTGGCTAGGCTCCACTTCCTTACCTTTTTCATTGTTTTCATTTAGACTCAGACTAATCCAGTGTTCTCTAACTGATCTTCTGGCTCTAGCCGCACATCACGCACCGGGGACCTTATGGGTCACTGCCATTTCTTCACTGTATTGGGATAGAAATTATCAAAGGGAAAGTGGAGATTATACTCTCCAAATCCAGCTCCCTCTCTACGAAGCATAATGAAGAGCTGGGTTCTTTGAACACCTAACAATCAAAGGTGCCAAGAAGTTGGCAAGAGCTATTTTCTGTTATCCCACTTGGATTTCTCCCAAGCTCAGAGTGGGTAGTCCAACCTTGAACCAGGAGATCTGCATTCTAATTTCAGCCATCATGGACGAAGCAATTTTATTCATGCTATTTAAATTTTCTCTGTCCTCAATTTCAGCAGATTTCAAGCAAAGATGTTCATCCTACTCCTGGCATGCCTCACAGAGACTCTATGAGAAAACTTTCTCACAGATATAGACTGCTGTGAAATTATTAGACCAGATTTATTTTCCTGTTGTGAGCATAGGTACTGCAGTTTAAAGCTAGGACTATTTGAACCTGAGAATATAATGTCGATATATAGAAAGCAATTATCTGTTTCCCTTACAATGAAACTTTCCCATGATCCTTTTATTATGAGTCAAAATAGAAATGAAGTATTCAGCAATTGTGAATGTTTCATTTTTCTGCTTTTTGGTTTTTGTAAGAAAAAGATTCTATTTAGAAAGTCTCCTTTAAAGAAGCTTATCAGTTCACAAAAACTCTTCCGTAGAACAGATGTACCCATTCGAACTTAAGTGAAAGGCTATTATAACCACATATATCTTGAGGCAAGTCATCTCATGTGTCTATCATTATTACTAAGAAGATAAAAACTTGGAGGTAGGAAGTAGAATGGCATCATTACATCACTCTCAGTTAAAATGTCATGTATATTGCTATTCAATGAGAGACTCATAACCAGGCGCTTTAAATATCCATTCAAATACAAACATTTTTAGAGCCTTTCTTTGGTGCTAGGGATTTGAAAATGATTTAAACCTGGCTCCTGTCCTCTGTCAGATAAGAACCAAAATAACTCCAGCCAATTATTACTTTATGTCCACAAACAATAGAATGATGTACTTGCACAGGAAGTAGCTTTTAACAAATTAATTAGGCCCCTCACTTTAACGCTATTGTGAATAAATATCCAGAGGAGAAAAGAGAGACTGAAAATTGCACATTCTTGTGAATTTCAAACATATCATCTCTGACTATGGAGACTATAACAAACAAAGGGTACTACTGTTTACACAGGAAGCCCATTTAAAAAAAAAAACTTCTAATTAACAATTTTGTTAATGTGGTACAAGTTCCTGTTTTATAGACATTAATTCCTATTCAGTGTATAAATATAACACACAGACACAGTGGATCACTATAATTCTGAAAAAAAAAATCCTTCAAAAGCAATAAAGCAGTAAGGTCAACAGATACATAAGATCAAAAATGCAAAAAGGAAAGCACATTTCTTCTTGTTTTTCAAGAAGAAAACACCATCTCTTTTCTGTTTTTATTGTGAAAGATTTCTAAAGCAAATATGATTTCAACAAGGCATTTAAGTGGTGAACAGATAGCAGTAAATGAGTAGCCTGGGTAAAGTATGCACTTTGACTGTAATCGCTTATTTTGTATTCATCTCCATTCTCTTGACATGATGGTGAAGAAATAAAGTATTATAAACTCACAAGGACAAAGCAAGAAAACTACATGGATAACAATATTTTGTCAAATGGAAAACTGAAGGACAGAAAGCGGAAAGCTGCAGATGGAGAAGCCCAGTAGAAGCAAGATTCATTCTGCATAACTACAGGGAGGATCTCAAATTAGAGGCTTCAGACATTTCCGAAGTTGGAGATAAAGGATGGGTTTGAAAATAGAAAGGTTTATCAAAAGAACATATGCAGCATATTAGGATGCTTTTGAGAGTACAAGGGTATATAATTAATATAAACTCTTAAACCAGGACTAAGTGGCATACATCAGGACTGTCCTGGGCAATGATGCATTACTTCTAGGTTGAAGTACCTGTTCGAATCCTTCTCTCGTTTTTTTACGGTACTATATGCCTTTCTATAATTTATTTGTAGGTGTTCCTTATTTACAGTGCTTTTTAAAAATATCAATTGTCATCTGATATATGTTGCACATTTTTCTGTTTTATGACTTCCCTATTAACTCTTAGGGTGGTTTTCAAAGAACAGAAATTCTTAATTTCTATATTGTCAAATGTATTCATTTTTTTTCCTTTCAGATTAACATTTTTTGAGCCTTCCTTAAGGCAGTTCCTCTAAATGAGATCTTGAAGATATTTGCTTTTATTCTTTCCTAACACTATAAAATTTGGATTTCTGATTTAAGTCTTTAATCCACCTGGAATTAATTTTGTGAATGGTGTGAGATAGGTGCTAAGCTATATATATGCATATATTTCATTTTTTAATATCCATATCCTAACACTACTTTTTGAAAAGCTCATGTTTTCTGTATTGCTTTCATGAATCAATTGCCCTGATATAAGCAATGGCTCTATTTCTGGCCTTTAAAATTAAATTAAATTTTATTTTCCCTAGGTCTTTTTGTCTACGTGCAATAACAACATGCTGGATTTATTTTAATAGCTTTAAAGGATTATCTACTGAAGCATGTCTTCTCACATGATTCTTCTTTAAGAGAGAGTCATGGCTACAATTGACCCTTTGCATTGTAATATAATTTGTCAAGTTTCACAAATATTTCTGTTGGGATTTCGATAGGGATCAAGTCTATAAATCAATCTAAGGAGAACTGCCATTTTACCATAATGAATTTTCCAGTTATGAATTTGTGGCTTTTCCATTTGTTTAGATTTTCTATAATTTATCAATATCTTAAATAAAGTTTTATAATTTTCTCCATAGAGATATTGCCTAATTTCTTAAGATAATTTTTTATGCTACTATAAATGTTATCTTTTCAAAATGTTATTTTATAAGTGTTTATTACTGGGAGATACTTGTATATTAATTGACTTTTTGTTTTTAATTTTTGAATCTAACAAACTAGCTAAATTTCTATAAAGCCTAATTATATACCTATAGATTCTTTTTTATTTTCTTTGTACACATAATGTAACTCACAGATAATGACAGTTTGGATTCTTCCTTTCCAATTCTTATATTTGTCATTACGGTTTTAATGTATTGTTTCCTCTGCCTAGCCCATCCAGAACACAATGGGCATTCTTGTCTTGATCCTATCTTAAAGGACAGGCCTTCATGTTGCAAAAGTATGAGGTTTGTTCTAAATTATATTGTAAATATCTTTATTAGATGAAGGAAATTCCCCTTTTTTTCCTCTAGTTGCCTAAGAGTTGTTAAAATGAATAATGGTAAATTTCATCAAAAGCTTTTTCTACATCTATCTAGAAAATCCCATGTTTATTTTTTCTCCTTTAACCTGTTTGTGTGGCAAAATATATTGAATTATATTCTAATATCAAATTAATGTCTTGTTTTGCTTTTTCATGTAAAACAAATGCTTTCCTGGGACAAGCCAAACTTTTTCATGATATGTTATCCTTTGTGCGTATTACTGAATTCTTGGTTTACGAGTTTTGCATCTGTGTTCAAAAGTGAAGTTGACCTCTAATTTTCCTTTTCTTTTTAATATCAAAGTTACGCTTGCCTCAGAAAATGTGTTGGAATGTATTATTTACTTTTTTTCTTCTCTGGAAGGGTTTGTGTAGGATTGGGATTATTTCTTCTGTGAATGTTTATCAGAACTTGTCAGTGAAGCCATATGGTCCCGGGGTTTTCTTTGTGGGAAGATGTTTAACAAATGATTCTTTTTCTTTAACAAGTAGTAGGAAAATTCAGATTTACTATTTATTCTTATTTTTTTCTAGAAATTTTTTAAATATGCATTTTTTACTAATAACTTCTTATTATCTATTACATATTCACTCCACCATGATATTGGTTATTTGTGACTTCTTTTTTTCTTGATTTATTCTCCCTACAGGTTTGCCAATTTTACTAGTCTTTTTACAAGATCAATTTTTTTTTCAGCATATTATGGGGGTACAGATGTTTAGGTTACGTATGTTGCCCTTGCCTCCCCCCTCGCCTCCAAGTCCGAGTTTCAAGCGTGTCCATCCCTTGGATGGTGCGCATTGCACTCTTTGTGTATGCAAATACCCGTCCCCTCCTCCCCCCTCCCCCTGCCCGACGTCCAATAAATGCTATTCTTATATGTGCACTTGTGTGTACAAGATCAATTTTTTGCTTTGTTGTTCCTCTATATTCTGAATGTTATTTTTTTTCACTTATTTGTTAATTTTTATTTCCTTCCTTGTGGTTACTTTGGGCTTTTTCTGCTGTCATTTTAATAACATCTTACAATTGGATACTTAGTTCTTAAATTTCAATGTTATTTTTCAAAATATACATTTAAAGCTATGACTTTTCTTCTAAATATTGCTTTAATTGCTTTAATATGCTAAGTATTATTTTAATTTTCTCCAACAATTTTCTTATATGGTACGGTATTTGCATTATTATTCAGTTTGTGATATTCTACTTCCTAATTTCCATTATGATTTCTTCTTTTTCCAATGGGTTATTTAGAAGTATACTTCTTAATTTCCAATTTAATTTTAATTTCCTGAAAATATATTTAGCTTACTTCAGTTGTGATAAGAGAATGTATTCTGTATTATATCAATACTCATAAAATTTTAGAAACTCTACTATTCATTATTCTTTTTTTAAATTTTTATTATTTATTTATTTATTTATTTATTATTTCAGCATCTTACTGGGGTACAAATGTTTAGGCTATGTATGTTGCCCTTGCCCCACCCGAGTCAGAGCTTCAAGCATGTCCATCCCCCAAATGGTGCACACCGCACCCATTAGTTGTGAATATACCCGTCCCCTCCTCCCTCCTCCCATCTGCCCGACACCCGGTGAATGTCACTACTATATATGCACTTAAGTGTTTATCAGTTAATACTAATTTGTTATTTAATACAATCAGTTTGCTTATTTTTGCCCACATTTTTAACCACTTTTTCTGCTCTTCATTGTTTCTGGAAGCCAAAAACTTTAGTATGGAATCACTTCCTTTCTGTGTACAGCGTATATAGAATTTTTATTAGTGAAGGCTGCTGGTGAGCACTCCAATGCTTTTCATCTGAAAATGCCATAATTTTGCTGTATTTTGAAAGATACTTTGTTAAGTATGGAATTCTAGATTGAGGGTTATTTTCTTCAACATACTGAAGATATAATTTCGTTGACTTTTGACTTTCATTGCTCTTATAAGAGATCAGATAATGGAAAAAATGCATACAAATTTATTTAACATCTATACACGGGAGCCTATAGCATGAAGACCTGAAGATACAAGGGAAATTGTCCATATTTATGCTTACATTCAACAAAGTACGGACAGCAGTGTAGAAACATGATTGGACAAAAAGGGTATGATCTAATGTTAATTGACTGAATGGGGAAACCCAGCAAGTCCTGTCTGTTTTGCTTGGTCTCTCTGAACATGCATTCCTTCCTTCTGGGTATGGAGCAGGGCCCTCTCTGGAATGGGGTTATTGTGATCTACAGTCAAACAAGGTAGGTTGTACAAGTTAGGTCGCAGTTTCATTATAATGTTCTATTGTGATTATTCTCCATGTCTTGTATCCACTCTTCCTCCCATCCTCCTATTCTTTTGATTCTTCATGTACCATTCTTCTTTTATGTCTGATAGTTCACAAATCACTTTTCTTTTGTATCCAGACTGCTGCTAAATATTTTCATTACTGTTTTTATTTCAGTTATTATGTTTATTTCTAGAATATCTTTTGCAAAGTCCATATTTTATAATTTTTTGTTCCCTACAGACATTTTCGAGTCAAATATGTTCACCACATTTGATGATATAAATGACTGCATATAATGGGCATTCATTCAGAGGTACTCATCACATGTTTCATATAATGCTGTCATTTATATCATTAAATGCAGTGAACAAAATTTTAAAATATATGCTTATAATTCCAATATGTGAAGTAATTTGGATCTGAGTTTTTGCTTTTTTTTTTTTTTTTTGCTGTTGCTCATTTATAAGAAGTCTAAGGTATATTAACAAATAATGGAATTCTTTAGGTTAAACCCATGTTCTACTTAACTAGGTGAATTAGGAAAACCTGAGATATGCTCTGCTAAACATCCTTGAAAGCTTAAATCAATTTACACAACAGTGTATTTCTCATTCATTCAGTTTTCTGTTGGTTTAAGTGACTATTTAAAACAGCTACCCTCCAGCTAATCTGAAAACATAGGAATATGTTACTTTACATAGCAAAGGGACTTTTCAGATGTGGTTAGTTAAGAATCTTGAGATGGGAAGATTATCCTGCATTATTTAGGTGGGCCAATGTGATCATATGGCTTCTTATAATTGAAAGCGGGAGGCAGGAGAGTCAGACTCTGAAAGAGACTTGAGGCTGTGCTGCATTATCAGTGGGAAAATGTTACAGTAGCAAAGGAATCTCAATTGGATTTTAAGTTTGATAACCTTCGATTGTCTAGGAATTTGATCTCTGAGCTGTATCACCTTACTATGAAGATTCCTCCACAATCAATGCAGCAGGTAGAGAAAGGGACTAAATAACATCAGTTTGGTAAGCGAGAGTTCGTGCTTGGTGAGGCCTCCATCTCTACCATAATGGTGACTTTGTCCACGTGCCCAGCATTCTAATTCTGGGATGGCCAGTGACACAAGCTCTATAAAATAAATTGGTCATATCATTTTGTTCACTTGGCCCTTCAATGTAGTGTCAAAAGCAAAATTACAACAAATTTAGTTATATATCTTATTGGCTTCTATTTGTGATTTATGAATCAGGACAGACTTCATTCTACAAAACAGAATGAGAACTCTTGCTGGGCAATAGCAGAAAGGTGGGGTTTTTTAAGGTGAGAACAAGAAAACATAACAATTGGAAAAAAAGCGGATTGGTTAACATCAGTTACTTCAGGTTACTTTTTTTGTAAGAGTTGAAGCAGAGGACACTTCCTTATTACACTGATTCAGGTAGACTGGAATCTCTTGTGCATAAGAAAAAATTGGTCTGTTTTGGGATCCATCTGCTTCCCTAAAGTTTTAGATTGATTATGAAGCATTTAGCATGAATGACTCCATTCGGCTTGGTCTGGTCTACTGGGGCCCAGTGCAGGAGCTTAGGCTGAAACAGTGGTCTCCCATAACTTTTGACTAACAGCAGATGCTTTCTGGTGGGTGTTAACATGTGACAATACAAGCCCACTCCCCTCCGTCTACTCATATACCACTGCTGCAGACCTCCAGTCTCCAATCCTCCCAGCTTTTTCTTTAGTATCCTGATCAGCTAAGCATGCCATTTCGTGATGCCCATAAGGCTACAGAAATTCTCACCTCAGACCATTTTTCCTTCTACAGAAAGTACATGACCAGATGTACCATTTGTCATTGTCTTGCAAGTTTGCCCTTGAGTGTGGCTGCAATGCAGCTGCTATCCATTTTTGGCTAGCACCCAAATACTGAGCAGACCCATTTATAAACCATGCTTGGGTTTTTGGCTTCTCCTTCAGCTGGTCATTGAGGATTCCTCCATATGGCCAGAGGTACAAGCTGCCAGAGGGGCACTGATGAAACTCTAGTGTGTAATATTGAGGTCTGAGCTACCTACTCATGCAGCTCAATTCCTGCAAAGATTTGATCTCATATACACAATTTGCATCTTATGTGGATTGCTTTTTGACCTGCCCAACTTTCTGACTTCATGAATCCAATAGAACCCAGCTCAAGATAAGCAATTCAAGATGCATAGTCACCTGGTGCCCTGTCTCTTGGAGAGGGGTAGGCTGCTTCTGAATGGGCATTCATTGAGATGTACTCATCACATGTTTCAGGGGTCAGGTTTTCCCAATCAGGGGCCTGACTTACCTTTTTGTAACTTGAAAATTCTAACTATTAAATACAAAGTTTGGTCTTCACCTTTTCGTTTTCTCTGACTATGGGAGATAAATCCTCTTTTTAAGCTACCAAAAAGGCCCTCTGCTCATCAAACTTCCCTTTAATTTTTTATTAACTTTCCTCTGCTTTTTATTATCCCTGTTTAGGACATTGATATGACTTAATAATAGTCAGCCAATTCCATTCTCTTACATACATTGCCCCCCCTGCCATCCTCTTACATTTAAAATGCTGAGTCATTTGAATCGTTACACATTTTGGGGTAGTTCCTTCTAACCAGAGCATTCTTTCAAATTACCACTGGTAAAAGTTTTAGCATCAGCCTACCACATTTTACCAGAGACTGTCTGTGCCCCAGATGTCACCTAGGATGGACTCCTTATTACTAGGTAGGCAGTGAGTGATCCCATCCCAAACCACTGTCTTTCCATCTGCTGTCTTGCACAACTTCTGATACCAAGTCACGTGATCTGTGCAGTCACATAGGGCTCTGTGTTTAGAAGGGCCCTATGCTAGCTTTAATGCTTTGCTGCAATTGCCATATTGGAAATCTTACTAATTTTTAAAAAGGGAGACTTGCACTTTCATTTTGTGCTGAGCTTCACAAATTATGTAGCTGGCTGTGATTAGTATATGATGCATCAATTGGATCCTCCATACAACAGATGCTGAGATAGTTTGAAGTATAAAATACGCATAAGGGATTGGTATTGCGCATGAGTGACCAAAGAAGAAAGAAGTAGAATTGGGCAGTAGGGGTCTCTCATTTAAGATGCAGATCTGATACTACCCTTGTGATAGGAAAGGAGGAAGAGAGCAGGATTAAGGGAAAAGAGCTTCAGATGACAATGCAGATCTGACAAAGACTTCAACACATCAAAGCAGAGTTTCAGAACAAAGATTGCCCATTAAAGAGTTCCGTGGGCAGAAATGACCAGGTCCTGTACCCACCTGTGCTCAGTCATTATTTGGGCATAGCCCAGCCTCAGCTAGAAAGCTAAGGCTGATCCTGAAGGGCCTGAGACCTGGAGACTATCGGTTAACTGCCCTTGTAGCAAAATGGTAAATTAATTCTTCCTTGAAAGGGGATGTGAGTGGTGCTGTCCATGGCTGCCACAATATATTATATGATTGTTCCATGTGTTCTGAAATGGAAAGTGTAGTTTTTAATACGTTATTTACATTTATCAATTGGGTCACATGTATTAGTTCTTCTTAAATCTTCTATAACCTTAATGATTTTTTTGGTCTGCTTGTTCTATCAGTTGCTGAGTAATAATCTTCAACTGCAATTGTTGATTTGGGTTTTCTTTACACCAAATTTATTCCATTTTTTTTTTTTTTTTTTGCTGTGCATTGTTTAATGAAACTCACTTTGTGTATAGATTTAAAGATTTTTAGAGCTGTTTCTTTTTCATAATAGGCTCTTGCCTTAAAATCATTCTAATATTTATAAAGCTATAATATCTTCTTTAAGGTTAATATTTACACAGTATACTTTTTTCATTGTTTATTTTCACCTTCCCTATGTCCTTATATTAAAGTGTGCCTCTTATAAGTAGAATATAATTGGATTTTGTTCTGCTTTGTCTTTAATCCAGCCCAATATATTTTGTCTTTTAATTGGGTTAATGATTTATATTCAATATTATTTTACTGATACAGTTGAGTTTAATAACCTACTATGCTATTGGCCTTCTGACAATCTCATTTATTCTTTGTCCCTTTATTTTTCTTTGCTTGCATTACTTTTATAAATCAAGCATGATTTATTATGTCATCTTAATTAGCTTTCCAGTTATTTACACTGTATTTTTTTTAGTGGTCAATTTAGATATTATAGAATACACTTATGATTTATTATATTCCACTTTAAACTAGTGCTTTTGCACATTCTTACACATTTAAGGACCCTAAGAAGTTTAACTCCATATACTCCTTGACCCTTTGTGCAATTTTAGTTTACGTATTTTCTTTCTATGTATTTTATAAACTACATGAGGTATTATTATTATTATTGATGTTTTAAATGGTCACTATTTATTTACATTTGCCTACATTTTACCCTTTTTGGCAGTCAGTTTTTCCTACTCTTTTCTCTTAGATCTAAAGAGTTTAGTGTTTCTCATAATGCATTTGTGCTGGAAAGAATTGTGTAGCCTTTTATGGTTTGAAAATTTCTGTTTTCCCTTTGCAATGCAAAACAAAAGCAGAAGGTAACCTTGTAACTTCAAAAAAAAAGTTTATAAGTAATTAAATGGAATTATTTTCCAGAATATGGCTCAACTGTGAACACTATCTATAGAGTTGCAATAATAATAAAGTCGAATATTGAGTTTGTACAAATATGTGTGTTTGAAGAATGCTGCCGTGGAAAGTGTATCAGAGCTAAATATTTTCTGTAGTGAAGATGAGAATAATATAGCCAAATCCTTATGTTCCATTCTAGATAGTAAAGTAATATTTAAAACTGTTAAATTAAAACTCAGCATATAGGCATATATTTGAAAGTCATAAGATACTAGAAAAAATAGCTAAGATAGTTGAATATTGCTACTTCTGCAGAGAGGAATTTGGGTAGAAGTTGAGAGAAGAAACTGCTGTTTTCAGAATAAGCCCATTGGACTGGGTGCAGGGTATATGGAAAATCTGTACTATCTTTTCAAGTTTTCTTTAAATTTAAAAGTATTCTAAAAAATAAATCTATTTTAAAAAGCACATATATGCCATTCAAAAGAAATGTTTGTCAAAAGAATTATTAAATTATAACATTAGATACCTAATAGAGTGCCTGGTACATGGAGTAAGCTCAATAACAGCATTTCCTTTTTCCTTATTTTAATATCCTTAAGGTCTCAGGAAATTGATCTGCCTTCTGGACATTAAACTCTACTTATTTAGCCTTTCTTCTTATTCTTGTCTGATTTTTGCCACTTGATTCACATTAATTCAGCCTAGCACATTTTTTTTGGTTCCTCACATTGGAAAGCCTTCAGGCAATGATTTCTATAACAGGGCAGCACTTTTCTATTTGTTAGAGTCTTTTAATACAACATCCTGAAAACTCCATCTTTCAGCAAGGTTCTCGGAAATTTACCTTCATGTTTCAATAAGATACGGAAAAACAATAAATTATTAAAAACCACTCTGACTAACTCACACAGTCTAGACCCTTGCCTGTTTACCAAATACTTGCTACGAGGCTAAAACTTATCAAAGCAAACAAAAAATATATATTCAAAATAGAAAGGCAACATTTTCCAATGTCAAGAATGATGATATAATTCAGGGTTTTGGAGGATAATTTCCGTATCCTAAATGATAGCTTGATTATGTAGCAACAATTATTGGTCCAGAACTTGGCAAGAGGACCCTAGTTGTTAGAGTGGGACTTCCTTCAGTTTGGGGCTCACTATCATCCGTCTTACTATCTTTGCTTGTAAGATGATTTATAGCACTTCAGCACTCTTCCGTTTCAGAGACTTTTCTTTAGCGCTTGACGTTCCTTTTCTTACATAGAATTACCAAACTGCTTCCTCTTGAGCCACTGCATCTAGCTTCCACATGCGCAATTCTGTTAGAAGCCTCAATAATCCTCCCTGGCTTGATGAACCCTGAAGAGTTGGGGCTTCTTTGTCAGAAACTCTGCTCTTGAGTGTGACTGGGACCTCTGACCAGCTCTGTCTCCTTTCAACTCCCAAGGAAATTAAAGCTTTCTAGGATTCTTCTTTGCTACTAAAAGAATTTTCTTCTTTTCCTTCTTTACTTCCATAGTTCATAGTAAGATGGATTCACCAATTCAGAGTGATATTAGCCTTTTAACCATTTGGGGCCATAAAAAAAAATGTGTTGAGCAAATACTCATTCTCATTTTCTGTCTAATTGCAATTTTTTCCCTCTTGTGATTATTTTCTTTCCCTCAAGATTCCTTTAAAAATCAAACTGCCTAAGGTTAGTTTAAGGTAAAATGTTATTTTTAATCTCAGACAAGTGGATGCATATATTTTGAGTTATAAAGGGTAAAATAAATCACACTTTTACTAAATTTTCTCCCTTTAGGAGCTAAGGGAAAAATGTTTAAAAAATTTGACATCCATCATTAAAGAAATAGAATTAATACAGTCAGAATTAAAGCTGCTGACTGTTTTAAAAAAATAATTAGTTTTAGAATAATATGTTTAGTCACAAGCACTTACCCTGCCTCAGGGGTCAGGGGACGGCTATGTGAGAGAAATACATGGAGGATGCCATATGCCATTACCATGATTTCTTTTGTTTATCAGTACCCCAATACAGCAGTCAAGATACTGCCTTGGAATTTTAAATATGTATAAAATGTCACTCGATGTGTTCACTTAAATTTTTCAGTGGCTTTTATATTTAGGAAAATACTATGTTAATCCATATTAAATGAGTTATTATATTAGGACATTTCGAAATTTCCTGACATATTGTATTCTAAATACTATGTAAGTATTTAAATAATATGTATAATATAAATGGTTATATATACATTTACATACATGCATTATAAGATTTTAAAATGCTATATAAGTTAATATATAAATATATATAAACAAATAAATTCATATTATAATAATTCTGTAAATGTTCAGTTTAGAAAATATGACATGACTTAACTGAACCTGCTTAACAACCTTAATATTGCCCAGATAAGAAAACTACAATTAAGGGATATTAAGTGACATATCCAGTGTAGCCTTTCTAATACAAGATGGAAAGTCAGTTTAAACACAGACCTTCTAAGGTGGGTGCTATCTGAGGATACGTGTAGGTACCCTGTTAAGTGTCCATAAACATGTACATATTTCTACTTTTTACTCTGGGCAACCAAAAGCGTTAGGAATATGTCTTGATTTATGCTGCTTTGAACTAACTAGAAGTAAAATACAACAGTGTGAGAAATGCAGTAAATGCACAATTCACAGAGGCAGACAGAAAAAAGGGAAGGAAAGGAAAATAGAGGTTTCACAAATTTGGGATGAATTATTGACCACTGGTATTCCACCATTTTTATTCAAAATGGGAACTCATGTGTTCATTCATCCCCTAACAACCTGCTCTCTTTTATTTTGTGGTCTATCTACATTACGCAATATTTTGCTTAGATGTTTGTCTAGAGTAACGTAGACTTTTCCCTTTCATCTATGATTGAAAATGACATTTCTTTATTTCAGGTATTGAGAATACAGCAGGTATATTCAGAGATCTCTGTGCATAGAAATATCTCATCTGAATATCCCCTCAACCTTATTCTTCCTTGCGTAATTTTTTTTAAAATTTAGTTATGTGAATGCTATTTTATTTAAGACATTCATTTGTTGTCATAATAACTATTCTTGTCTACATTCCAGGTAGCAGATCTAGAAAGGATTAGAACACTTAACATAAAGAATTATTACATTTTCAAAGCATGTCAATGCATATTATGGAGAAATATATTGATTCTAGAGCAGAGCACATCTTCATGTCTCATAAAATCTCAATCTACTCACGACTTCCCTTTGCCTACAGAACCTACCACTTCGTGGCCTCTGCCTATTATATCTATGCCATACATTTCTTTATCCTTTGTCTCTTTGTTGTGTTCTGACTTTCTTTGCATTTTGAATTCGAGTTCCACAGGGGAAACAATTAGGTCACCCAGGCATTACCCAATATAGGCTGTTCAGTTGGGCAAACATTTACACCATGTTGGGATGACTCAACATCATAAGGGTATCAGTTAAATAAATTCTTTCTGGAGCTAGGCACTTTGGTTCTAAAAAGGTAATATCCATAATAATAAATAATAATTATACACATACACATACAAAATCTTAAACATCTCTCACTCAATGTGTGACACATAGAGAGAGGCATCTTCTCTAAGTAGTGAAAGAGCAAGGTAGGTTTCCCATTATCTTTACAACTACTTAACAGTTTATTAGAGGTATTATCCAATGTGATTATAGAAAGGAAAAGAATTAGACGCATAAGAATTGGAATAAGAAAAGGACATTAGTTTTCTATTGTTGCTATGAGAACTTACCACAAA
>RJWJ010036992.1:0-15932 GCA_004363605.1 Indri indri | reverse complement strand
ACGTGTGGGAGGGAGGGAGCAGGGGACTTCCAGCCCAGAGGACAGGCTGGTGTTCACTGGAGTCTTCCTGCCTTCCCAGAGGAAGGAGAGGGCCATGGTGTCCTCAGGGTGGGTGGGCAACAAACTTGGTGGAAAGCCCTGAGGGGCTGGGTACCTTTTTGGCTGTTCAGGTTCAATCCAGATCCCCCCAAGGGACTGTCTGTGCACCTGTCCAAGTCCTTTCTACCAAATCCCCATCAAAGCGGAACTAACCTCGCCCCCACCCCGTGTTCCCATCCTGCCCTGCCAGCTCTCTTCCTAGCACTCCATGTGGGATTGTTTATTGGCTTGCTGACTTTCTCCACTAGCTCCTTCGGATGGCTGAGTTTTATTCATCCTTGTATCCCCAGCTCCTGGCTTTGTCTACTGAGCACCTGAGACGTGTCAGGCACTGTTCGTGGGCAGAATGGTCACAGGCACGATTGCGGTGGAGAATGGCAGCCAACAGTTTTTGTCAAGGCAGTTTTCTTCCCTCGGGGGTGGGGGGGCACCCCTTGCACGCTCTTTATAGCTCTGCAAGATCTTCAGGAGTTTGGGCCAGTTCACGTCATCTGTGTGGTAGTGGGTGGAGGGGGGGATCTCTGTGTCGTTCCCATGGTGCTGCAGGGACGTAGGTTTGGGGCTGCTAGCGACCATCTTTCCCACACATGGAGTAAACCTACCTGAAAATAAGGCCACATCCCAGGGAAGTGGAACTGAAAAGTGGAACAAAGACAGCCCCTTGGGGACACCTTTTGAGCCCCTGGATCCAACTATGTCTGAAGCCAGTCGTGCCTGTAGACTTCCTGGTTTTTGCTTTGAGTTGGGGTCTGTCACTTACCCTGCAGGTCTCTGATTAATACAGTGATGGGCTTGGGGGCAGAGGCCAGCCTGTGTCGGCCTCTACTTCCTCTCTGCTCCAGCCTCCTACACGACAGCTGTTCACAAAACATCCATGCCGGCCGGGCACGGTGGCTCACGCCTGTAGTCCTAGCACTCTGGGAGGCCGAGGCGGGTGGATCGCTCAAGGTCAGGAGTTTGAGACCAGCCTGAGCAAGAGCGAGACCCCATCTCTACTAAAAAAAAATAGAAAGAAATTATCTGGACAACTAAAAAAATATACATAGAAAAAATTAGCCAGGCATGGTGGAGCATGCCTGTAGTCCCAGCTACTCGGGAGGCTGAGGCAGGAGGATCACTTGAGCCCAGGAGTTTGAGGTTGCTGTGAGCTAGGCTGACGCCATGGCACTCTAACCAGGGCAACAGAGCCAGACTCTGTCTCAAAAAAAAAACAAAACAAACATCCATGCCAATGGGCAGATTCCTTTTGGCCAATGGCTCCAGCCTTAGAATAAAATCTGCATGTATTCGGCTGAGATAAGACTGAGATAAGGGGTTGTTGAGGGAGTGGCCTGGGAATGGAAATAGTAGAATTTCCAGCCACCTAGGAGGTGCCTGCTCTGTTGCGTGACTTGATCTGTGACGTGACCTCTCTAAGCCTCAGTTTTCGCATCTGCTTCTGACCGTCTCACTGAGTGGCTGGGAAGTTCAAATAAGAGAGATTAATTTGGGCAAAGGGGTTTTATGAACATGGAAGTACAAGGAGATCCCTTTTACTGCCCCTGAGATTGGGCTGGGGAGGAGAAGGGGACCAGAGAGGAGAGATATTGGAAGGGGTGGGGATCACCTGTGGGGGGATGGTGCCTGGGCGGGCTGTTCCTGGGGAGGGTGTAGGCTTTGCTTCTTCTGGGAGAGCAAGGCCCCAGGGCTGTGTGCAGTTTGTGTGGTGGGAGGGTGCAGCTCTTTAACAGGGCAAGCTTCCAGATTGGGGCCGTGTCCAGGGAAGGTCCGGGGCAGGGGCCGATTTTTAGTTCTCACTGAAGTCTGAGAATAACGATAATAGTCGATGAATAGCCATTCCCTCCAGGCAGGCTGAGTGTTTATTTCAGCCCCTGCAAGATGGCATTACCATATCCATTTCACAGGGGAGGCAACTGAAGCTTCAGAGGTGAGAGAGCCCAGGCTTAGCTAGAAAGGGGAATAGTTAGGATTTAATTTAAGTGAAGGGTTTTTTTTTTTCTCTCTAAAGACCATAACCCAAAGATATTTTACTATTTTCCTTTAATAATAGCTTACCATTTAATGTGCAATTTTAAAGTGCTGGGCACTTGCCAAGCACTTTACATATATTATTTTCTTAGTCTTTCCAAATATTCCTACACAGTAGGTATTTTTATTCCTATTTTACAAAAGGCAAGCGAGGCTCAGGAAGGTGAAGGTCTGTGTAGAACTTTACCCGGGTAGCTCAGGCTCACAATCCAGTCTGGCTGGTCCCCTGGCTGATCTTTGGAATCTTGTTTCCTGGAACCAATTCCAGGGGCCTCTTTCGGGAGCGCCTCCCTGGGCCCAGGGTGCTCCCAGCCGCCTCTCGCTGCCTGACGTCTTCCCTGCAGCAGCCCGCGCCGGCCCCGCTCCGGGAAGATTGTGTGGGAAAGGCTGCCACCTTGTGGCCACATGGCAAACCCAACATTTGCCAGGAGGAGGCGATGGCTGGGGAAGGCGGGGCTTTGTGCGGCAGCTGGTGCAGCCCTGCTTTTGGAGGGCCGCCCAGCCCCGAGTGCCAGCGGTGGGTGCTGGGGGTGGGAGGTGGAGCAAGGCTGCCCAGTTGCCTCGAATGGTCTAAGGTGTGAGACCAACTCACAAGCCAGTTATGGGGACACAGTGGGGTCACAGCTGGCACTGGGTGCTGAGCAAACACGCGCTCTCTCCGCGAGCATCTGAGCTGGCACCGACAGGTAAGAGCACGCCAGGTAGACAAGGTGGGAGAGGGCGCTCTGGCCTCAGAGGGCAGCAGGTGCCGCAGGAGTGAGAAGAAATATGCGAGGAGACTGGGGAGAAGATGGAAGGTGGGGCTTGGGCGTGGCGGACCAGAGCTCTCCTGGAAGGTTTCCACTTGGGCCCGTCGGAGGACCCCTGAAGTGAGCCCAGGTGAGACTTCTCCTTAAACCCGCCTCCCCAGGTGGGTTTCACCTGGGTGGTAGTGGGAGGGGAGGGCTGTTGGTGCATGACCTGGAGAGGGGCCCTGCAGCTTCTTGGCTGGGACGCTGCCCTTGGCGCTCCGTGCTGTATAGACACTGTCCTCAACTCTGGAGAAGCTGCAGGACCTCATCCTCGCTTCCCAAATCCTAATGTCTGAGCAGCTCCCCCTGTTCTCACGGCCCCAGCCTCAGCTCAGGCCCTATGGGCTGGCCTTTCTGCCCTCTTCTCTTTCTGCTTTGCTAACCAAAAAACCCCCACTCGTGTTTCTCCCCAGGTACAAGAAGCCCACTTAGGTTCCTCATGGTCTTGCAGGAGGACACCCGGCTCCCTGTCTGGCTGCTCATTCCTGCGTCGTTCTCTCCCAAAGGCCTCATCACCGTGAGCTCCAGGTCTGGCTGCACAGGAAAATCACCCCGGAGCTTTAACACCTAAGGCATCAGACCGCTCTCCCAGAGATCCGGATTTAACTGGCCTGGATCCTGTGTTTGGAGAGCCCCCCGGGTGGTCCTAACACTCCAGGGCCTGCTCCACCTGCTGGGGCCTCGCCGAACTCACCAGTCTCCTCACATATTTCTTCTCACTCCTGTGGCACCTGCTGCTCTCTCAGGCCAGAGCGCCCTCTCCCACCTTGTCTACCTGGCGTTCTCTTTCCTGTCGGTGCCAGCTCAGATGCTCACGGAGAGGGCGCGTGTTTGCTCAGCACCCAGTGCCAGCTGTGACCCCACTGTGTCCCCAGCATTGGCTTGTGAGTTTGTCTCGCACCTTAGACCTTGAGGTGTTTGACCATGTTTCATTTATCTCTGTATTCCCAGCTTTGACAGTGCCGGAGACGAAATCGTGCTTGGTGGTTATGAATGTAGAATGCCCGAATGAATGTCCCCCGCTCAGATGGCCGGTCTTCACGTTGCCGAGACCCTCAACCCTCTCTGAAAAGCCCTTGAAGCCATGAACAAGGGTCGCACCCTGAGAGCACTTGTTCGGGTAACCCGGAGGCGGCAGAGGCCTCCCCTGAGGAGGTGGGATTTGAGGGGAGGCCCCCCTCCATCTTCTCCAGCGCCTGCATAAAATTCTCTCCCCCTGTGCTGAATGGGCAATGCCTCCGTTTCCACTCTTTGAAAATCTGTCTTTGGAACACAGATCTAAAAATAATAAAAATGAACATTTATTGAGTCCCTAGCGCATGTCAACGATACAGGTACTATCTCATTTAATCATCATAGCAGCCATCCTCACCCCTGAGCCACAATGGACTGTCACGTGAGTGAGAAACCTTTCTCCTGCTAACTTATGTCGGGTTTATCTCTCAAAGCAGCGAATGATAGTTACCCTAGTTAACACGTTCTCACGTTGAGTGAGTGGGTGTGTTGGGACCGGTTTCCAGGCAGGCCGACTTCAGAGTGCAAGGTCTCCATTGACCCCTAGGCCTTTCCAGAATTCCGTATCAGACAGTTTGTCCTGGCGGTTCTAGGACTGGCCCCAGGAGAGGCAGGAGAGGATTTTTCACCCAAGGCTGTTGCCTTCTCTCATGTCATGTGTTTGTACAATGTGTAGTGAGGGGCTGGGTCGGCCTGGGGGTAACAGAAAACTCATGGATAATTCAAACATGGTTGAGCCAAAAGAGTTTCAGGTTCCAGTGAAATTCTGGTGACATGTGGTTCCCTTTGCAACACACTATGCGCCCACACGTTTGGGTCTCCCTGCCCCCCAAGAGGCAGGACGGGGTAGAGAAGCCCTCGCCAAGTGAGCCTCCCCCACTTCCCGCCAGGCACCACTGTCTTGGCGGGCCCCGCTGGCTGCATCTACCCCAGTGAGACGCAACACAGTGGCTCATCCCCTCGAAGCTCCCACAAACCAGGATGCAAACTGTTCTGCGCTGCGAGCGCGTCCCCAAGTGGTCCTGACACCAGTGAGATTTAATAAGGAAGGTGGCGGCCGGACCAAAGCAGGTGGGAGGAGCTGTCTGCTGCCTGGGTCCTCCTCCTGCAGGGAAACAGCCAAGCTCCCTGCACTTGGCGGGGACACGGCTGCCCACCCGTGCTCCTGACAGGGAAGCTCTCTGGGCCATTTGAAGGCTCAGGAGGCCCAATACCTGGTCTAAAGCAGGCGAGCCCTGCCTCCCTCTCCTGTTCCTTCCACTTGTGTGTGACGCAGACCTCAGCAGTGTCAGGGTGACAGACTGCCAGGCTCCCTGGAGAGGGTTTGAAGTCAGCCACAGCTGGGCCTGGGTCTGATTCCACCACTTACCACTGGGCGATGCTGGGCCTCAGTTTCCTCACCTGCAAAGTGAACGATACTAGGAGCGCATCCTTGGAACCCACCCACTCAATTTACTTCCATTCCCTCCTCTGTGGTCCCACGTTCCTTCATCTCACGCAGATATGCACATTTGTCCCCCTCCCTGCCCTCCACACTGCGGCCAGAGAACTTGTTTCTGAAATTAAAACTCATGGGGAGGCCGAGGCGGGTGGATCATTTGAGCTCAGGAGTTCGAGACCAGCCTGAGCAAGAGCGAGACCCCATCTCTACCAAAAATAGAAAGAAATTAATTGGACAGCCAAAAATATATAGAAAAAATTAGCCGGGCGTGGTGGCGCATGCCTGTAGTCCCAGCTACTAGGGAGGCTGAGGCAGGAGGATCGCTTGAGCCCAGGAGTTTGAGGTTGCTGTGAGCTAGGCTGACGCCACGGCACTCTAGCCTGGGCAACAGAGTGAGACTCTGTCTCAAAACACAACACAACAAAACAAAACAAAACAAAACTCATGGCTTCCTGTTGCTTTTAATGTTAAAGAAAGAAATCAACTCTCTGACCTGTGTGTCTTCTGGGCCCTGCCGGCCTCTCCGTGCTCCAGCCTAACCAACCATCTTCCGTTTCCTTGCACCGACTCTGCGGCTCCACGGGTTCCTTGGCATTGCGGCTCCCCGGGTCTGGGGCGCATTTCCTTCCCCTAACCTGCCCCACGCCCACTTAACTCTCAGACCTCAGCAACTTCCGTGGCATCCTCCGTCTGGGTCACATCTCCGGTCATGTGCTTCCATCGCTTTATAAATCTGTCCTTCCTGGCACTTGAAACCCCTGCCGCGTTCACTTCTCAGTGTCATTCTTTGCCTGTCGTCTGTCCACTCTCCTGTCCGGGAGTGTCAGGCAGCCAGGGCTGACGTTCGTATCTACTCACCTCTCACCCCCAGAGTTCAGCCCCGGCCCGGAACGAGGCAAGCTCTCAATAACATGTTGAATGAATGGCCGGGCGCGGTGGCTCATGCCTGTAATCCTAGCACTCTGGGAGGCCGAGGCGGGAGGATCGCTCGAGCTCTGGAGTTTGAGACCAGCCTCAGCAAGAGCGAGACCCCGTCTCTACAAAAAACAGAGAGAAATTAGCTGGACAACTAAAAACATATAGAAAAAAATTGGCTGGGCATGGTGGCGTGTGCCTGTAGTCCCAGCTACTTGGGAGGCTGAGGCAGGAGGCTTGCTTAAGCCCAGGAGTTTGAGGTTGCTGTGAGCTAGGCTGACACCATGGCACTCTAGTCCAGGCAACAGAGTGAGACTCTGTCTCAAAAAAAAAAAAAAAAAAAAAACATTCAGTGAATGAATGAAAGGTGAGGATTCAGTGAAAATATTGCATGCAGAGCACTTAGCACTGTGTCTGGACCAAGTAAGCATCAATAAATATCAGCAATTCATGACAATATTGTTATTCCAACTGCAGGATGTGTTGTAAAACAACAATTCATCCAGACCCACAGTGCTCTTCTTATTGGGTTGCCCCAAGTGCAAGATTTGGGGGAAATTGATCTAGTCTGGAAGAGAATATGAGCGCGAGCACACACACACACACACACACACACACACACACAGAGACACACACACACAGACACGAGCCTGAAGTCAGTGTGCTCCCTTCATTTCCTGCCGGAACTAGAATGTGGTGGCAGGGAGCAGCCCGAATGTCCCAGGAGGGCTGGAGGGACCCGTCCACGCACGGGCGGGCCTGCGGGTCCTCACCGCCCACCCGCGCCGGTCCAGACTCTGCTCTCCACCTCTGCCCCGTGCAGAGAAGAGGCTGCAGATTCAGGCAGAGCGAGGTCTGGGATTATTAGAGCTCTTCGAGGAGCACTGAGATGCTTCTTCCAATGTTCCGAATACCAGCCCGGCCTCGGCGCATCCGGGCAGCTCCTCTTTTCTCCGGCAGGGCTTGCCTCTTCCTCACCTCAAAGCACTTCCACAGAACACCAGTGTCCACAGGAGTTTTAGAGACTTTATTTATGTATAAACAATTTAAACACTTTGCCATAAATTATCTTTGCCTGTCCCTAGTCTTTGCTTAGCAGCAAATTAAAATTAATATAAAAACTCGATGAACAATTCATACATGTATATTACAAAAAAGTTCCTGTACCAAAGTTCTTATTAGACTTTTTTTTTGTTTTTGTTTTTTAAATTTTTAAAATTTTTTTGTTTTTATTTTATTTTATTTTTTTTAATTTTCTCTCCTCGTGGTGACTGTCATGTGATTGTCTCAGTTTCTGGACCAAAAGAACACACTAATAATTTTAAATCTGAAACAGTGATTGCGCCTTGCGGCTTATGTATGTACAGGGTGATCGGAAGTGGTACCTGTTAGCAAAAGAGTGTCATGATGCCACACCTCTACCGCGACTGATACCCACGGACTACGGAATCTAAACAGACTACACCCTGTAACTGCGTATTACTGTCCACAATGGAATCTCCAAAGACAAAAGAGTATGAAATTTATCTGTAGTGATTATAGCCACCCTTTTGAATTAAATTTTACACTCCGCGCTCAAATAAATTAGCTCAGGCCAGACTTAGTTGGGACCTGAGAGTTAAGTGCTGGACGGTATTATTTCGCTTTGAGTTTTGATAAGAATTTCTTTTTTTTCCTCTTGTTTTTTTCTTTTCTTTCTTTAAAAAGTATTTCCAGTGCTCACTCCTCCACTTTCATCCCCCCCCACCCAGGCGCTACACACAAATCACCCCCAAAGTCGTGTTTTAAATGCACCTGTATTTGCTTAAATGAAAACGTCTGAAGTATTTGTCCAACGAGCACAGTCTGAATCGTCCTCAGCTGGTCTGGTGACGCCGGCCCTTGCGGATGTCTGCGTGTCGCTCACGTGTGAATGAGTGAGGTAATTGGATATGAGGCCTTCTCGTCTGTCTTCATTGCTTTGTTTTTCGGTCCTGTGTGTTTGTTTTGTTTTCTTGTTCGCTTTTTGTTTTTTTGTTCTTTTGTTCCTCTCGGACATTTCGCGTCTCTTTTCTGCGTGGTAGACCCAGAACAAGTGGGTCATATTTTAGGGGAACTTGGAACATGTCGTGTGTTTGTCCGTTCGTTCGTTTGTTTTGTTTTCCTCCGAATTTTCAGCCGGGCTTTAGTCTGCTTCAGGATGCGGGACTTTGCGCTTGGGCAGTAGCATTTGAACTCAAAAAATGTGAGCTTTCTTGCCACTTGGTACCCTAAAGCAGCCCAGCCTCAGTGCCCCTGTTAGATCGTCATCTCCTTAGGAGAGGAGAGAACAGTTACGCCTGCCGAGCCATCCGGACGAGGGATGGCAGCAGATGATTTTGTTACCTCTTTCCCATCTCGTTCTGTCTTAAAAACTGGATGTTGCTGCTACTGTCTGCGAGCTCTGGGTACTGCTCCACGGGCAGCACGTAGTAGCCCTCGTACCCTTGCACGCGCCCGGTGCTTAGAAGCTGCTGCTTCTCGCCCTCAGTCCACAGGCGGCTGCCCTCTCTCCCGTCCCTGGCTTTCTGCTGCTCCTTGGCCCAGGCGGTGCCCAGGGCCCTCTGTCGCGCCTGGTCCAGGACTCGGGCCTTCTCTTCGTCCAGGGTGTCGGGGGTGAGGCCGTAGCGGATGCTGAGGAGCAGCGTGGAGTACTGGAATTCAATGTTCGTGAACCTTCGAGTCCTGCCGTTGACCAGCAGCGTGGGCTGCGACACGGTCACGTTCACCCCGCTCTCCAGTGCCTTGCGGCCGATGGTGGTGCCCAGAGTGACCAGGTCACCGTCGGCCGCGCCGATCTTCACAAAGTAGTGTGTGTCCTTGCCCTCGATGCTGTAGTGCATCTTGTCCAGGTAGTAGGCGTTGTTCAGCACAGACGCCACCTTGCGGCTGTCCTCGCTGGCGATGCTGGACACGCCCGTGGTCACCCGCCCTTCTTTGATGGCGAACATGATGCCCTTGCCGATGATGGGCGTGGTGGTGGCGAACCAGTGGCCTGCTTTCTCCCGGATGTTGGCGTGGAGCTTTTTAGAGATGACCTGCCCTTCCAGAGCCATGAAGGCCTGATTGTGTCTCTCAGTTGTCTGTTGGACACCCGTGATCAGCTGTGGGTATAAGAAAACAGAGAAGCTGAGAGGATGGGCTGGGCAGTGCGTTCAAAAGGAGCAAGACAGAGAAATACTTGCAACTCTCCCGCAAGAACTAGCCTTGGGTCTGTATGGACGTGAGCTCATAGAGTCCTACCTTTTGGAACTACGGACAGCTGGCTGGTGACCAGTGCTTTGATGGCGTGTCCTGTCCACCTTGTAACTGCGCTACTAGCTAAAAAGACAGTGAAAGAGGCTCGCCACCTTGCTGGTGCGGGCACTCTGGCCCATGCACTTACCACGTCTTGCCGTTGTTGCAGAAGAGGGTCACTTGGTGCTCTGAGGCTTTGGCAGCTGCCTTGCACCCTTCAGACCCAAGATCGTCCTGTTCTGAAGGGCAGGATGTTTGTTTGAACACCTGTGAGCACCGCCTCTGTAACCCAGACTTCTCTGAGGCCAATGACCTGGATATTCATTAACTTCCTTGGGCTAAGACCTTGCTACTCAAAGTGTGGCCAGTAGGAGATGACCCACCAGGATCCGCCCTGTTTGAAAAGCAGGATCTCAGGCCCTGCTCCAGAACTACTGAGTCAGAAGCTGCATGTTAACAGGATACCCTAGGTGATCTGTGTGCGCATTAATGTCTGAGAAGCACCAGGTGGCCAAGAGATTCAGGCTCTCAGGGCCAGAGGGAATATGTCCCGGCTTCGAGTCAGTGGCTTTGGATCCTAGCCCTGGCTCTGCCGAGGGATGAAATCGCCATTATCTCCTTGGCCTTGAGTTCTCCACTCGCAAATTACAACTTGTCTCAACTGGCGGTTGGGGGACAGGCTGGGATAATGGCAGAGGCCGTGTTGCGGAGGTAAAGGCACTTAGATAAATGAGGGAAATGATGGCTATTCAGCCACTGAGTGGTCCCCAAGGGGCAGGACCGAGAGAATGTCGTTCTCAATTACCCAGCAGCTCCTCCTTGCCTCTCTATAGTTTGACAATCTGGACAATTATTCAGAGCAGCTGAGACCTTTCAGACAGTGCTGAGCACCGGTTCTGCAGCAGGGGTTATCCGAACACTGGCGCCCGCCCCTCCCACCCCATTGTAGCACAGGTTTCAGCTGCACCCAGATTGAAACTGACCACCCCTCGGTCATCATAGGAAGACCCAAGCACATATTACGTTCTGAAAACTCAATCTGTATACGTTTGGGCCATAAAGCACTGAGGTTTTATGTGGGGCATAAAAATGTTCTTTAATGGGACAGAAACTGCAAACCACAGTTTTATTACGTCCCATAAAAGCCAAAAGGGTTATGATCTTATAGGCAGTGCAGATGGTAGGTTGCTGCTGGATTTCTCTGTGCTGTTGTTAATCAAGGAGCGACTCAAGGGTATAGGCTGAACAGATAATGATACCACAATTAAGGTAATAACTGAGGTTGAGAAGAAATACGTGCTGCGCCAGACAGGTGACAGCACTGTCATTTGCTTTCCTGGGAAGTCTCAGTGTTTCCTGCACCTTTTATACCCAGCTCCAGTGTGTTCCTCTGTGGCATGCCCTTGGCTCCTGTGCGGGTCTGTGTACAAAAGGGGATGGTGGCAACGCTTTGGATTCTTGGCAGGAACCTCCGCTTACCTGTCCATTCTCACTTGCTTGACTCTCTGACAGTTCATAAGGAGGAGGCACGAAATACATTTTGGCTCTCGGAAAGCCAGGAATTATGTTGCTAAGCTGAAATCCAAACATCACAAGCCAGCTTTTCACATCTATGGTGGAAACAAAAATAAAGATTGCTGAAATCATGATGGATAGAAAGCAGCAGCGGATCTTGGAGACAGAACAAAATAAAATGTGCGGTTGGGCATGGGGTCCAACAGCAGAGGGAGACAAGAGCTTGTGAATGTCTTCTGGGTCCAGACCCAGAGCTCATTTCCATGGGTTCGAGGAAGTCCTTCTAGACATGGCCAGTTGATAACCACCATGCAGTG
Source organism: Indri indri (assembly GCA_004363605.1). NCBI lineage: Eukaryota > Metazoa > Chordata > Mammalia > Primates > Indriidae > Indri > Indri indri. Next base: position 4,557 of record RJWJ010036992.1, on the reverse strand, counting down.
ATTAAGAAGGCCCGTGCTGGAGTAAGATGCATCTGGCTGTGTGACCTTCAGCAAGTTCCTGCCCCTCTCTGAGCCTCAGGTTCCTCAGATATGAACCGGGATAATAATTGTACCAGTCTCCTTGGGTTGTGAGAATCAAAGGAGAAAACCCACATAAAGAGCTCCTCAGAGTGCCTGGAACATGGATCGTTCAATAAATATAAACTCTTTCATTTGGCAAGTATTTAAGGAGCGTCTGTTATAGACCAGGTGATGTGTTAGAAGCTAGAAGATGCAGAGACCGACTGGAGGGACAGTGAGGACGATTGTCACTATGCAGGGCACTGCGGGAGCTGTGCTGAGGCTGGCTCACTGTGGAAAGGGCTTTCCACAAGCTGCACGCAGGCGGAACGCAGAGTCCTCCAACCCAGGTCTCCAGGCTTCCTACTCTTCAGGGAGGGGCTGAGAGAGGGCACGGCATGCTCAGAGTAAGATGCCCTCCCAGGGGTCAAGGCCAAGTCCTTGCACTGGGGATTATACCACCTGCCCCAAGCGTCCTGCCCTTCGCTGAACGGTCCAGGTTCTCAGAATAAGACTCCTTGCCCAGCGACCAAGAGGGAGCCCTGGACGGCCGTCCCTTGAAACACGTCACCAACACCACTGGCCCAGAGTCCCACAGGACTAACCTCATTATGTCTTTGTTTCTGTTTATGACGGGCACCCCAAGATCATGCCTGACACCCCGCGTTCCACTCCCTTTCCTGCCCTGTCCCTGCCCTTCACCAGGCCCCCAAATACCTCCCTTGCGCCCTCTGGAATTCACATTTGTCACAGAAGACCTGCTCCTAATGGCTTCAGTCTCTCCTCTAACGGTTCCTTTCCCTCCTTGCTCTCACCGAAGCTCTCTTCCCCCGAGAACACTGGTCTCCCTGCTATTCTCCTACAGTCACTGGACGTGGAAGGACAAGTGCTCCTTGTGGCAGTCGCCACCGACCCTTGGCCACTCCCCTGCATTTCTCGAAGATTCCAGCTTCTGCTGCACTGTGGTCCCCTCCCTCTCTGTTCCCGAGGCAATTCTTAGCGACCACAGTACCCAGTAGCCGATGCTCCCGCCATCCTGGCCTCTTGGTTCCTTGGCCACTCCCCTGCATTTCTCGAAGATTCCAGCTTCTGCTGCACTGTGGTCCCCTCCCTCTCTGTTCCCGAGGCAATTCTTAGCGACCACAGTACACAGTAGCCGATGCTCCCGCCATCCTGGCCCCTTGGTTCCTTGGCCCCTCCCCTGCCCCTCTCACCCGTGCCCCTGCCCCGGACCTTGTCATTGCCAATCATTCTGATCCCTTCATCACCGCAGTTCCATGCACGTCCCCGTCTGACCCCTGCCTCAGCTCTTTCTAATGACCTGACGCCCATGATCGCACCTTCCGTCCGCCCTAAACCCCTTTTCCTTGACTCTCAGCATCCTGCCTTTTCTTCCCTTCTAGCACTCTGCCATGGCCAGTCCTTGGCATCATTCCCTTGGGTATCTTCTCAGCCCGCCCCGCCCCTTTTCCATTTTGTCACACTTGCTCGGTGGAATCACCATACTGGTCGACGCCAAGTCTTTGCCTGCTACAGCGTTGTGCCTGTGCGGCCGAATGTGGCTGGTGAAAAAAATCATGACCGTGCTGACTGGTGTCACTTTGCATTCCTGATCACAGAGCTCAGGCCGGCCTTCCTGCCGCCTGGTCATCTCAACTACATGCCTTTACTCCGTTCAGTCATTCTCTCATTCTCCTGGACGATTTTATTTCTTTTTATCCCTAAAACCACCAATACTCACTTTCTCTTCCTCTTGCTAGCAGCTGATCTCGTTCCTATTGTCCCGAGAAAACGGATGCAGCCAGAGCAGTTTCCCTCGACTCCCGTCACATTTGCCGATGGTAACGCCACTACCGGCAGGTACCCATATTCCCTGCTTTTCTGTTACGATAGATGAACTGTTCACGTTCAACCCTCCACTTGTACACTAGGTCACGTCCTTTCTTGCCAACTCAAGGGCATCCCTCCAGCAATTTTCTCTCTCAGCCAGGCGTGGTGGCTCATGCTTGTAATTCTAGCACTCTGGGAGGCCGAGGCAGGCAGATCATTTGAGCTCAGGAGTTCGAGATCAGCCTGAGCAAGAGTGAGACCCTGTCTCTACTAAAAATAGAAAAATTAGCCGGGTATGGTGGTGCCCGCCTGTAGTTCCAGCTACTCGGGAGGCTGAGGAAAGAGGATCGCTTGAGCCCAGGAGTTTGAGGTTGCCGTGAGCTAGGCTGATGCCACAGCACTCTAGCCCAAGCAACGGAGTGAGACTCTGTCTCAAAAAAGAAAAAAAAAATCTTTTTTTCCCTCACCTCACAGCACTAATTTACTCCCTCCTCCAATGGATCAACAGCATCAGCATACAAACATGCTCTGAATATCCCACCTTAAGAAAGTTCCTCCCTTGTCCCAGCTTCTCCCTTTAGCAACCACCCATTTCTCATTCCCCTTTCCGAAAACTTCTCAAACTCACACCAATTCTCTATGCTCACTGTCTCCCATTCTTCTCCTGTCACTCTCCTTTGAATCTCCAAGTGACCCTTGCCAAGGGCACAAATGACCTCCCTGTCGCTAAGCCCAGCGCTGACCTTGGTTTTCATCTTATTTGATCTATCAGAAGTATTTGACAAGTGGAACACTTCTTTCATTCTTTTTTTCTTGGCTTTCTGGCTAGCACAGTCTCTCGTTTTTCCTTCTCCCACGTCGGTAGCTGCCTCTCGTCTGTTTGTGGTTCCTCCTCATCTCCCTGATCTCTTAGCGTAGGAATGCCCCAGACTCAGTCCAGGAACTTCCCCACTCTGTCTCCACCCACAAACATGGTGATGTCCTCCAGCCTCAGAGCCCAGATGCCATCTACGTGCTGGTGCCAACTCCACGATTTACATCTCCAGCCCAGACCTCTCCCTGAACTCTGAATTTGTATACGTAATTACATTTCAAATTTAACACGTCCAGAACTGAACTCCTGGTCTTCCTCCCCAGACCTGCTCCACCCATGGTCTTTCCATCTTGGGGAATGGCAACTCCGTCCTTCCAGCTACCGTCCTGACTCCTTTCTTTTTTTCACTCCCCACATCGAATCCATTAGTAAATCCTTTCCTTTTTTCATGAGGAAGGTAAAATTCACGTATCATAAAATTCAATTTTTAAGTGCACAACTCAGTGGTTTCCAGTATATGCACAGTATTGTGCAACCATCACTACTAATTCCAGAACATTTTCATCATCCCCAAAAGAAAGCTCACGCCCATTAGTAGTCCCTCTGAATTCCTCCCTCTTGCCATCCCTGACAACCGCTAAACTTCTTTCTGTCTCTGTGGATGTACCTATTCTGGACATTTCATGCAAGTGGGATCACACAACGTGTGGCCTTTGTGCCTGGCTTCTTTCACTCAGCATAATGCTTACCAGGTTCATCCATGTAGTAGCATGTAACAGTACTGTACACCTTTTTATGGCTGAATAATATTCCATCATATGCATAGACCACATTTTGTTTATCCACTCGTCAGTCGATGGATACTTGGGTTGTTTCCACTTTTTTACTATAACGAATAATGCTGCTCTGAACATTCGTGTATAAAGTTTTGTTTGAAAACCTGTTTTCAATTTTCTTTTTTTTTTCTTATTATTTTTTAATTTTTTATAAAGTCTATGGCACTCGGTATTCCCAGGCGGTCTCCCATCCAAGTACTAACCAGGCCTGACCCTGCTTTCAATTTTCTTGTGTATATACTTAGGTGTGGAATTGCTGGGGCATACGGCTGAATGCTTTACTTTAACTTTAAAAATAGACCCAGAATATGTGTCTTCTTCTTGCCACTGCCACTGGTTCATTGTCACTCGCCTGGACTTGTAACCGGCTCCCGGGCTTCCACTCTGGGGCCACGTACCTGATCGGCACGGCAGTCTGAACGAACCTCTGTGCAGGGAGCAGACCACGCCATTCCCCTGCCAGGCACACTCCAGTGACTCCCCGTTTCTCTCAAGGAGAAAGCCAAAGTCCTTCTAATGGCCTGGAAGGACCCTCCCATGACCTCTCTGACCTCAGCTCCCACCTCCGTGCTATTCCGGGACCATGCTGGGCTCACTCGTCTCAGGGCCTCTGCGCTAGCAAGCCCCTCTGCCCGGCGCGCCCTGCCCTAAACATCCTTGGTGTCTCTTGCTCATTCTCCTCTCCCCAGTCTTGCTAAAATGCTGCCTCCCCAGGAAGGCCACCCCCGCCCCACTCTCAGCAGTCCCTAGTCCCCTTACCTTGCTCTTCCCCCTCCCAAACAACAGTCCCGTTCTGACATGCTGCATCACCTGAGCATTTGTGATATTTATTGTTTATAGTCCGTCTCCCTCACGCTGAAGGGAAACTCCCACCAGGTCAGGGAGTTCAAAAACCTGTTTTCTTCACTCATGTCCCCCCAGGCCCTACAACAATGCATTGGCACAAAATAGGTGCTCCATAAGTATCCTTAGAATGAATGAATGAATGAACACTGAACATAGGTGGCAAACGTACCC
>RJWJ010036991.1:0-15790 GCA_004363605.1 Indri indri | reverse complement strand
GTAGACAAGAGTCTCAGAAGAGACAGACAGAGGTCTAGAAAATCAAGGCAACTGCTCAGGTCTTTTTAAATTTTTTTTCTGACACTATCTTTCTGGCCCAGAATAGGTAAGTGTTAGGTCTGGAGCTGAGAGAGAGACACATGAAGCCTTGTGTGCAGCAAAATGCTGTTTATTGTGAGCATCTGGGTGCAGATGGGTGGATACAAAAAAGCGTCCACCCTGAGGGAGGGGAAAGCCTTGGGTTTTATAGAGGGTTTCTCTGGGGGTAGTAAGTAAGTGGGCCAGAACAGCCTCTTGTAATAAATTCTTTTTCAGACAACCAGCTCCTAGGACCCCTGCCCCAGTCACGTCCATCCTTCAGCTCTGGTGTCTTCCTTATCGGGAGAGAAAGGGAGGCATAGACTTCATCCCTAACGAGGGCGGGGGCGTGGGAAGGAATACCAGCTGCAGCTGTCTGTTAGATTTACAACATCCGAACTCTCCAGACTCCTGCAGCTATTGTTTTACAAGCTTAAATTTTGCATTAACCACATTCTGTCCTATACATACTTTTCGGGTTCCCACCTGGAGCATACCTAACGGTGAGGCTTTTCAGTTAGATACAGGGGTTACTGCCTTACACAGAAAAATAATTTATTTTATGAATCATCTTTATTTTATACCTGGGCTTAGGGGATATTGTCCAGGGAGTCCTGGGAGACATGCTTCATAAATCCGTAAATGATGATTCCGTCTTCCTTCTCCTCGCCCTCTGTTTCCTTCTCTCCTCCTTTCCCTCCTCTGCCTTCTCCTTCTTTTTCTATTACGAGCAATCTTTAACCAGAGACACCCTTATTCAATAGATGAGGACGCCTTTCCTGACAAATGCTATTAGTCTATTTGCTCATAGGTTCCGTTATCATTCTGTCAAGGGTATTAGACGGGGTCACCTGTCTTTCTCTTCCTTCCTCTCGGATGCTCGCCCCGGTAAGGAGAGTACATAGATTGTAGGCTAGTTGCTTTCATCTCTTCCTCCTCAGACGCTGTTTCTGACACAGAGATGATAAGCTAATTACATTGATTGATATGGAAGCTCTCTATAACCTTTTCTTCAGGGGAGCAGCTGTTTATAAAATAACCAATGTGGGCTCAGAATGATTTTTTTCAGTGACATTTATGTTGACTCAAAAGAACACTACCCACAAAGACTACCTTTCTCTCGACATTGTGACTCGTCACTTACACTTTGCCCCTTCTTCCCGTGATTAATTATTAAAAATAATTTATTTTCCTAGCAACTCATTTGAAGTTTTCCTTGTTTTCTTCCTTAATAGCCTATTTAATAATGATTTTTTTTTCATTCAACAATATCTACCGGGCACTTATATATACAAAGAAATGTGCTAGTTGCTGGACACACAAGGTTAAGCTAATAGATATGGTCTTAGCCCCTCATGGACCCTACAGTCTTATAGGGGAGAGAACAAAACATAAGAAAACATAAAAATTATATAATTGTGAGTTTTGATCAGATATAAAAGGAAAACATATGGTATAATAGGACTTAATGGTGGGATCCTCTATGAGGTAGGATCAGGAAATTTTCCATTAAGGGCTTTCTTGAAGCCAATCTATAAATGATGAAAAGATGTAGCTATGAGAAAAATAATCCACGTCAAGAGAGTAGAAAAAATAAGGATTTATTATCTAGGCACTATTCTTATTTCATCCCATGACGAATTTAAAAACCAGCTGTAGTTATACCATTTTGCAGGCGAAAAATCAGAGTGTCAATAATTGGCCAACATTAATTGGTTAGGCCCTCAAGGCTGAATTCAAGCCCACCCATATATGTTAGACCCAGACCCTTTCCATTTCCACAGAAAATGTTTCTGCAGTTCAAAATATGCATGATCTCAGGTTCTACGATCTCTGAGCTCAGTGGCCTTTGAAGTTTCCTCCTTGGTGTCCATTGGATAGGGCATGCAGCTTTTGAATATCTATTTATAAAGATCCTTAACATCAAAGTTGGGGGCTTTCAAATGGTATAGCCTGTCTGAATGTTTGATTGATATTTCTGTGACATTTCAGGTCACTTTACTGTTTCGGAAAGGTTGCTGTATGGGAATTAATATTTTGAGGATTTTTGTGAAAATTTCCAAGCATAGAACCTGTGTAAGCCTTAGCATTTGAGATTGTTTGCCTTGAGAATTCCATGTATTGTCTACTTGTCAACTTGTGTTATGTTGTTGTGTTTGTGAGTTTTGACTTAACATGAGAGGCTCCATTTCTGTTTTAGCCAAAACAGAAAGCCCCTTGGGGAGAATCTTGGCTGAATGGTCAACTTAGAGCTATGAGTCTATGTCTGAAAAGAGAATGGTGTTATTGTAATACCACTTGGCCAATGTATGTGCTGGAGTGTAAGGAGAGGTGGCCACTGAATGAAACCTTAAATATTATACTATCTTACAACTGGAATTATTTTGTCAAAGGTAAGATAAATGGGACAAGATACCATATATACAGTCTTTCATTCAGTTGCATAATAAAAAGGCTGAAAAGTCTGGGACAAAGTTAATGGTAAGGATAGTCAGACCTCGGGTGATAAAACTGGAGAGGAATTAACCAGGTGGGATCCCATGAACCTACCAGCTCCTGACCCACTCTGGCACCTGATGTGGTGGTCACAGATTGCAATAACAGGAGGTACTTTCCCCTGCTGGAGCCCCACACTTGGCCCAGGAAGTGGCCCTGCATGGAGCCAGGCCTGGGGCAATTGCTGCTGCCTGCCACCAGTGCCACAATCTTGGCACTATGAGAGGTGCCAGTGAGGGCACAACTGGAACTAATTTTTCAGTCCCATGCCCTCTGGCTTATGTCTTGGGAGTGGGAATGATCTCTCCTTCTGAGACCCGGCAGGGAACTCAATTTGGCCAGGGGGCCTCCATAGCTGGGGCAGGGCAATTTCCATTATGGCAATATCAGACAGGGAGTTGAATGTGCAAGTACAGTGGCAGGGTATTCTTGGACTCACACAAATGGAGATGCTAATGTGGACACAGATAGTGTGAGAATAAATCATTACTGGAAGTGTATTCTGGCAGGCCTCCAGAAGGGAGTGCCTGGACAGAAGAGTTTAAACAAAGTCTAAGAATTACAACAAAAAACTAATGAAAATCCCCTGAACTTTTGGAATGCATATACCAGGCACATCAGAAATATACAGATGCAGATCCAGAGGCCCCTGAAAATATGCGCATGGTTAATATGACTTTTACAGGAGAGAGTGCTCCAAATATATGAAGGAAACTAAAGTGTTTGGAAGGGGAAATTGTCATGAATCCCTTGCAACTTGTTGGTATCACCTTTAAAGTATATAACACTAGGGAAGAACAGAGAGTCTGGGACTCAAATGGTGCAGGAGGGAGCCCAGGACTCCATGCCTCACTAGTGGCTCCAATCCAATATCTCCACAGGTGCCCCAGGTATGATTGACAGTGGGGACTCGATTAGTGGACTTTTAAATTGATACAGGAGTGCCACCACTGCCAAGCCTCATGGGCAGGAATGGCCTGGGCCCCAGCCCCTGGCACCAGCCATGCATGGCGCTCCACAAGTCAGACAGGCAGGGGGCGGAGGCCAGACAGCAGTGGCTGAGGAAATTGTCATAGCTGGCTCAGGAGGCAGGTCCCAGAGAGCCACCACCGGAGTTGCCTCTGACTCCAGAGACCCCAACATCATCAGTGGCCATGCTGGACCTGGGCAAGCAGTGGGAGTGCCAGGAGCTGTTCCAGAAGTGGCAGAAGCTCACCTCCAAAGGCCCTGCCAAGGTTCTGCTGGCTTCGAATACCAGGGCCTGGTGAAGCACACAGGAGGCTGCCCCTGCCGAACAGTTTATTTTGAAGTTTGGGCCTCAGCAGACTTGCACATCTTTGACTACAACTACACCATTTGCAAGAATAAGGAAGTTCTATTCTTCCCGAGGTCAACCAAAAAGTGAACAAGGCTATATGGGTCGATGGGACCCTGGGACAGGCATAAAGAATTTAAATCCCCCATACCAATAAGTATAGTCTCGTCCAGGATCTACATGCCATTAATGATATTGTACAAGTGACCACGATAGTAATCAGTCACGTTCGAATGGCAGGATCCTGAGACTAAGATGACCTCACAGTGTTGCTGAATTGTGTTGCTTCTGGGGTTTTAAAAAACTCTCTTTCCCTGTTTAGTGATATCTTAGTAAGGGACTTACAGAACCTGCAATTGGACCAAGGGATGCTATTACAAAATATCACCAAAAAGGTGCAGATTTGCAAACAGTAGGTAACTTATTTGGGATTCCAAATTATCAGGGGAACCCATGGCCTAAAGTCAGGCTGAAAGCAAGTCATCTTGAATCTTAAGGTGCCCCAAAAGAAAAGACAACTGCATGGGTTCCTCGAAATGGCAGGTTTCTGTCACATCTGGATCCCAAACTTTGGACAAATGGAAAAGCCCTTGTAGGAGGCCCTTAAAGGGACAGAAGTGGAGTCTGTGACCTGGACCACTAACTGTCAAAATGCCTTTGAAAAACTAGAGCAGAGTCTTAAGACCACTCCGGCTTTGGGGTTGCCTGATTAGCACAAAGAATTTAAATTACACGTTCATGAAAAACAAGGACTGAGCCTTGGAGTCTCAGTACAGATGCTGGGAGACATCCCACATCCAGTGGCATGCTTGTCAAAGCAACTGGACAGTACTGTGAGAGGATGGTCTCTTTGCCTCCAGGCAGTAGCAGCTCCATGCGATTTGTTATTAAAGAATGGGTCTACTCTCAATCCTGCCACCTGTCCCCAGATGAAGAGAATGAGCTTTTGCAGCACGATTGTTTAGAGATTATGGATGACGTCTATTCTAGCAGGATGGATCTGTCATATCAGCTGATGCCAGAGCCACATTGGGATCTTTTCACTGACGGAAACAGCTTTATGGATAACAAAGGGCTGGATATGTGGTGGTCACAGAACGGTGGGTACTGGCAGCAATGGCAGTAATGGCACTGCCACCTGGTGCTGCACCCCAGAAAGCTGAGCTGATTGCTTTAACCAGAGCTCTTCGGTTACCCAGAGGAAAAAAGGTAAACATTTATATGGACTCTACATATGCTTTTATGGTCATGCATGCTCATGGTGCCATCTGGAAGGAAAGGGGGATCCTTACAGCAGGAAATAAGGCCTTGGTGCGGGTCCTTATGAGGCACCTACATGAATGCACACACTTTGGATGTGATGCCTTAATGGATTTGGTAGGACCGCATTTAGGAGGATCCCATTTGACAAGTAAATCAGAGCTTCCCTTTCTGTGCTTAAAACAATCCAAAGACAGAAAAGCGACCTGCTGCATAGGGAATCCAACATGTGGGGACCCACCCTTTCAATGACTAGCAAATTTATTTCACTCAGATGCTTAAACTTGTATTAGTAGAAACCTTTTCAGGCTGGGTAGAGGCTTATCCTATCCAAACAGAGAGAGCATCTGGAGTTACCAGAATCCTTTTGAAGGAACTCATGCCGAGATGTGCTCCTACCATGAGCTACTGGCCCGGGTCTGGGCCTTTGCTGAGTTTCTATGTTTGTACATCAACATGGAGCAGGAACAGGCCTTGGAGGACAATGGGATGACAGGTGTCAGCAGTCTAGGCAAAGAGGCCAAGCAAATGGAGAATGGCATGCTGGTGCTGGACACTGTGGGCAGGCAGCTGCAGAGACAGCTCAGCAGCTCCTCCTCCTACAGTGAGGGCATCAGCAGGCACCACAACAGCACAGCTGAGCTGCAGAAGACCAAAGCCCAGAAAGAAGAGGCCTGGAAGCTAATGGGGCAGACAAGGCTCAGACAGGGAAGATCAAACTGTCTGTGTCCTGGGAGCACATGAAGGCCATTGGACTGTTCATCTCCTTCCTAAGCATCTTCCTCTTCTTATGTAACCACATTGCTGTCCTGGCTTCTAACTATTGGCTCAGTCTCTGGACCAACAACCCCATTGTCAACAGGACCCAGGAGCACACTAAAGTCTGTCTGAGCATCTGCAGAACCCTGGGCATTTTGCAAGGTGTAACCATGTTTGGCTACTCCATGGTGGTGCCCATGGGGTGGGAGGGATCTTTGCTTCCTGCTTTCTGCATCTGGATCTGCTACACAATGTCTTGTGATCACCCATGAGCTTCTTCGAGTGAACCCCTAGTGGGAAACTGGTGTACCGTTTCTCCAAGGAGCTGGACGTGGTGGACTCAATGATCATGCAGATCATCAAGATGTTCATAGGCTCCCTTTCCTCCATACAGAGTGATAATGGACCCTCCTTTGTATTGGAGGTAACTTAGTAAGTAGCAAAGCATGAAACCCATCTACAGTGGGATAAGGTGTGGCCTCTTGCCCTCTTCTGGATAAGGGTAGCCCCTAAACCAGGCTTAAGTTAAGCCCCTAAGAATTAGTTTATAGTAGACCCTTCCTAGCACCCCAAGGTAAGTATAGCAATATAACTATAGGTGAAGAAAACAGAACAAAGCAATATGTCAAGCAGATAAATTAAATTCTAAGCACTATCCACAAGTTTGCCTCTTCTAGGCCTCACCCCAGTTGGAAGCAGAGAAGTGGAAGGGACCCTTTGAATGCCTCTAACAATGCACACCTTATTGAAATAGTCAGGACCTTGGGTCCATCACACCAGAGTGAAAAGATGTCCCATGGAAGAAGAGGATCCAAGCCCTAAGTGAATGGGCCAGCCTTTAGGCAATCAAAAGTATCTGTTTAAGAGAAGAAAAAATGAAAATGTTGTCATTTGTGCTATTCTTTCTTTGGTTATTTGTTCTGTCTATAGTATGGAGAGACAACGCCTTAGTGAGGACTTCCTCTTCTGCTGATCTGTCTCAATGCTGAGTTTGTCATACTAAACCTCATTTGGTAGAGGTATTCCTGTATGTGATTTCTGAATTTGCAGAGGCTGGTCTCTCAGACAACCTAAAGGGCACGACTAATAGCTCTCTACTTAGAGGTCCCATGTTTCTTTCTTACCCAGCCCTGTATTGGACATTGTGTGCAAAGCAACAGTAAGGACCCACAGTCCTACTGGTGTCTTAGGTACCAAGCAGGGTAAAATCTCTCTTACCGGGTATTCCCCTCCACCCCCTGACCCTTTCAGTTTGCCAATCCTCAAGTAGTTTTTGCTTATGCCTTTTTTTTTTGCCTGGTAATCTGTTGCATAATCTATTTTTGTAAATCTACTACCAAAGGTTTGCAATGGCATAAATAAGTATAAACCTTCCATCTAAAACATTGCCTTGATTCGGCAGGAAGTAGCTCAATGACTACATTGCCCTTTTCCCCACAGATACGGAAGGGGAAAATTGATAGAGGGGAATATGTAACAGAGGTAAGGGCCTGAAAAATGGCAAAATGTATTATAAGTTGTCTCTTTAACACACCCCCCCCCACTCTTTTGGGGAATTAAAACCTGCATTTCTGCCTGAGACCAGTATTAGAGGGGCAGGGGAGTGTTCTTTGTTTTTTGTTTGTTTGTTTGTTTTGTTTTGTTTTTTGGTACCATGGAAGATGGCCCAACAGAATTGTCTTGGTGAGGTCATGAGATTATCTTCACCAGAGATGGGCTGGATCAGAACCATCAACTCTAGTTAAACAGCAATAGCCTGAAACTGAAAACCCTCCCTTTAAAAGGTCTGCATTGCTGCTTATAGGGAGGACCATGGTACTTTAAGACAAGAGTCTGTCATTCTTCTCATTTTCCAGAAAAGTAATCAACTTCTCTTTCCTTCTTCTCAAACCTTTTGTCTTCATGCTTAGTTAGGCCACAGGGACAAGTACCAAGCTTTCAGTAATAGGCCGAACCTCACTTACCGAAGGAATATTGTTCAACCTCTAAATGACTGTGTAATCTTCAGTCTTGGTCACTGAGAATCCCACAGTGTGGGAACACTTCAAACTGAAGCCTGAACCACAGTTAAGTTATTATTAACACTATTAGGGTAAAATGTCTTGAATTTGGTCTGTAGTCAAACTGACTTGGGCTGCAATTAAATTGTCTACGGCATAATGGTTTGAGGATCCTTGGTTAAATTCATTCTTATTTTTGAGGAATTACAAATTTCGTCTGTATAAAAATTTATTTTTCTTATTTCTCATCTGTAAAGAAATCTGTGAGGACTAAATGAGATCACATATAGACCACAAAGCACTTTGCTTGGGTTATAATATGTACTCAATATGTGTAAGTTATCTTCTCCCTTTAAAAACATTCCCACTCCCCCTTTCACTATGCCTGTCCATTCTTATTTTGAAGATTGCTGGAACATTTACTATTCTTTCTCATGCCCTTAAACTAGAAAAAAGGTTAATGTTATGAGAAGAGCTAATAAATGACCTAGAAGTACTTTGCTATTACAGATAGCAAAGATTGCATTAATTTATGATTATAGGCCAGAGAGTGGAGAGTGTGAGCAGTTCTTATTATACATATCATAATTCTGCACACTTCAATCAAGGACCTTCTCACCTCTTTCTATCTAGACTAAATCATTCTAATTGGGCTTCTCTCTTGTCGTATGCAAGCTTTGTCTCATCCTTGACAATCTCTGTCCCTTTTCCATCATGTTAATAAGGTAATTCATGAGAACTAAAATGAAATCTTAATTCCCCAGCTGGCTGCATGGACCCCCTCTTGGCCAAGGGGACCCAAGAAATACCACAAAACTGAGTTGTTGGCTATGGGAAGGGAGGTCAAACATACCTCATCTCACTGCGCCCTCCCTTCTTAGAGATATCCTTTGTAATTCATTAATAGGCCTAAGGCTATGCACAACAATGCTGAAAGCATTGATCACACCTGCAAGCCATCAATTTACTCATCAGGTCACTTGAATTTCAGTAAATGTCAGGTGGCTTGTCTCTGATTAACAGGCATCCTTAAGTTAAAACACCCCGAGCCTTTAGGCAAAGCTTCATTTCTTTACCCAATTACAAATCAAAGAATCTTTAAAATCCACCTATAACTTATAAGCCCCCCACTTAGAGAGGTCCCACCTTTTTGGGCCAAACTAATGCATACCCTTGAAGCAGTTCAGGAAATTTCACCCTAAAATATGACCGCTTGGTAAAAAGAGTATTTTGAATAAAAGGCCCTTAGAGAGCAACAGGCATTGGAAGGGGCTTTCCTTCTATTTGCATAAAACCATATCAGACCCATCAAAGTAATGATTGACTTCCCTTCTCTTCCCTGTTATCTCAAATATATTACAGGAAAGAAGATCAAAAATGCAACCAGACCTGGCCCAAATCATTTTAAATATAAAACCTGTCTCTTAGGTTATTTAAATTTGCAAAGAGAACCATTTACAAGTCAATCTGTTTCCCTCCAGCCACTCATCCTCCCTGGTAACCATTCATTGCCCCTAAACAGAATAATCTATATTCCTCCTCTCTCCTTTTCCTCTAAAATGAGGATATATAAATTTCTGGACCCCACTGGGATACTAAGTAATCACTCTGTGATTCTCCCCTTGAGCATGATAATAAACCTCTTTCTCTTATTAATCTGTTTTATTGTGAGTTGATTTTTCAGCAAATCTTCCAGGGTGAAGGGGACATTCCCCCTCACCCCCCACCATGTAAGACTTAGGGTCTTACGTGTCATTCCTGTCTCCATGAATGTATGAAACCAAGCTGTAACCCAGCAACTGCACACACATTTTGTTAGGACCTCTTGAGGCCGTGTGCTCTGGGCCAGTCACACACATTTGGCTCAGAATAAACCTTAAATTATTTTACAAAGTTTGGGCCCTTTTCCATTAACATTCACTTACTTAAAGAAGAGGCACATCTGTGTCAGGAATTGGGACTGGATTAACAGAAGTCTGTTATTTTTTATCCTGGAAAATCCCTTCCTTTTTCTATGTTAAAAAAATTCTAAGATTTGAATGGAACGAGTGGGGTTTAAATGAATGGGAATAAATAAATGAATGATGCTTTGAGCATTCAAGCTTTGAGTCCATGGTTTCTCAGCTTCTGACTGACCAAGCTCATAATAGTTTCCAGCTTTCACACCAGGGTAAGGAAAATAACACAGAAACAAGCAGGTGGCATGTATCACTTTTGTAATGCTTGAGTCATGGCTATAAGTGTGCTGATCACCCAGATACCGTTCATTGTACTCATTAAGCTTTTGTCCCTCCCCTCCTCTCCCCACCTCTGCTTGATTTCCATTAAAATGTACGTTCCTCTGTGCACATGGGTGTTCATCGGTTCTTTCCAGTTTAATAGAGAGTACATGTGGTGTTTGCTTTTCCATTCTTGTGATACTTCACTTAGAATAATGGTTTCCAATTCCATCCAAATTGTTGCAAAAGGCATTAATTCATACTTTTTATGGCTGAGTAGTACTCCATGGTGTACATATATCACATTTTGTTAATCCATTCATGAACTGATGGGCACCTGAGTTATTCCCACATCTTTGCAATTGTGAATTATGTGGCAATAAACATTCAAGTGCAGGTGTCTTTTTGATAAAATGACTTATTTTCCTGTGGGTAGATACCCACTAGTGGGATTGCTGGATCAAATGGTAGGTCTACTTTTAGTTCTTAAAGGAATCTCCACACTATTTTCCATAGAGGTTGTACTAACTTGCAATTCCTCCAACAGTGTGTAAGTATTCCTTTTTCTCTGCATCCAGGCCATTATCTGTTGTTTTTGGACTTTTTAATAAAAGCCATTCTAACAGGGTTATGGTGATAGCTCATTGTGGTTTTAATTTGCACGTCCCTGATAATTAGTGACATTGAGCATTTTTTCATATGTTTATCAGCTATTTGTCTATTTTCTTTTGAAAATCTTCTGTTCCTGTCTTTTGCCCACCTTTTAATGGGGTTGTTTGGTGTTTTTCTTGCTGATTTGCTTGAGTTCTTTGCAGATTCTGGATATTAGCCCTATTAGCCCTCCATCCAATATGTATAGCTTGCAAGTATTTTCTCCCATTTCTGTAGGTTGTCTATTTTTCATGTTTGTGTGTTCCCTTTATTTTTATTAAAAATAAAGGGTTATTATAATGTATATACGAAAAAATTTTGAAGTATTGAGTTCTTTTGAAAAATACCGTCAATGTCATTGTTATTACATTTATAAAATGCAATTTTCTCTAAATAAATTTTTTGTTTAGTAACAAAAAAAGAGAAACAAGTGGGTGATCTGAAAAGCAATCTCTAATACAGAATCATAATTCTGAATTCTATGCATTTGTTCTGTAATCCTAACCTCAAATTTTTGGGGCAGGCTCTACCTCTATTTTAACAAAGCTTTAGAGAAGAAAAGTGACTGAACGATAAACATTCCCTCTGAATCAGGCAGTCTGATTACTTTTTTTTTTTTATGTGCACAGTGAATCTCTGTTTTACAGACTCTATTCTGCTCTTTCACCCAGGATGCAATGAAGTGGCATGATCATAGCTCATCTCAGCCTACGCCTGCTGTCATGTGATTCTCCCTTCCCAGCCTCTGAAAAAGCTGGGACTACAGGCATGTGCCACCATGCCTGGCTAATTCTTTTTATTTTTTTAGTGATGGGGGTCTCACTGTGTTGCCCAGGCTGATCTGGAACTCCTGGACTAAAGTTGTCCTCCCTTCTCAACCTCCCAAGTAGCTAGGATGATACTCTTCATTCTTTAAAACAAAAATTTAATTGATTAATTCAAAATTTTGCTAAAATTTACATTTTGGATCAGACTTTTCAAAGCCGAATATATTGAACAGATTTCCTAACAAAAATTGTAAAAGTCTTTGTGTTTTTCCTAGAGCATGGAAATAAAAGTTTGAGGAAAAATAACCACTACTATGTTTCATTAAATATTAGATTTATTTTAAAAACAAAAAGGAAGCAGAGTAAGTTAGCATAGTATTAGGAATTAATTTAAAGTCATATTATAGCAGTTATCCCTATAAGCTACTGAATGTTGTCTTTATATTTAATATTAGAAGTTATTAAATACTATTTATCTATATGATAAATACTATTATGTATCTATCAATGCAGTCATTCATCACTTAATGATAGTGATAGATTCTGAGAAAAAAGTTTCATTGGTTATAAAAGCAAGGTATCAAGCATACGATTTAATTCTCACAGTTTGGGTCTTAAAAACCAGATGACTTTGTTTTTTATAGTTTTATTTTTGTGTGTGTAGTAAAGTACATATAAAACTTACCATTTTAAGCATATTACTATGTCCAATTTAGTGACAATTAGTGTATTTACAATGTGTCTCAAATCACTTTATATCGAAATATGTTATATGCTGTATCAAAAATAAATACAAATGATTGTTTATATTTTTCTCAATTTGAAGGATGGCTCATATATCCTCTTGAGTCAATTCTCAAGATGACTCAGATTAGTATTGCCTTACTAAAGTACTTTATTGGGAAGCATTATGGTAGTGATTTATTTAGGAGTGAATATTATGGGTGCAGGTAAGTGACAGGTCAAATATTTATTGTCTCTAGCTATCTTATACTCTGCAAACCTTTGAAATCAGAAAGTCTCTCATTTATTTCTTATTTTCAGCATCTAGAGATCACATAGGATAGGGGCTTAGTGCTTAGTAAATTCTGTTAAATGATTCAATGAATGAATAAATGGCATAGTAAAAAAACAGCCTGATAAGAGCCCCTCTTTGTAATCAAGAATTTTTTTTTATTTATATGAGACTAAACAAGCAAATGAAACACAGAAATTCATGTAACCCAGGGGTGCTCAAACTTTAGTAGGCATTAGGATCACCTGGGAGGCTCATTCAAACACTCGCTAGGCCCCAGCCCAGAAGAGTGTGATTCAGTAGGTTTGGGGTGGAGCCTGAGAATTTATATTTCTAAGAAGTTTCTAGGTAATGTGGCAGCTGCTGCTGCCGTTCCCAGGAACACAATGTAAGAACCATTGATAAAATCAAAATGTCCATGGATGAGTTAGATACAAGGACATCTGGATCAAAGAGGTCAAATTGTTTCATAGAAACACAATTTCACTCTCCTCATCATTTGACTTTGCTGTCCTCAGCAGTGCACTCACATTCAGGCAGAGACTGTCAGAGCATCTCTTAGCTCACACAGTTGTTACAGCTGTACATTTCAGAGGAGAAGGAGGAATCTTTACTGATGGTTTAAGCAAAATTCCAGGGCTGATTCTGTTTTTTTAATGCTCAGGTAACATTCCCACCGCATGTGATTGACATCCCCATCAGATGAAATAGGAGCAGTGTCTCAAAAGGAAATTAAATGCTCCTGGAAAAAAGTGGCGTATCTGAAGCCCATCCTTTTGAAATCGAGCACATCAAAGCCAAAGTATGAGGCCATTACCTTAACCATACATTAACATGTGCAGAGCTGAAACTGAATTAAAAGACTCCTTTCTTCCAACTCAGACCTTCTCAGAACTTCCTATTCATGTCCTGTCCTTGTCATTCTTCTCTGACATGGGTCTGAAAGAGTTGATCTTATAAGACAAATCCATCATAACAAGATATAAATAGTCAGAAAGAGATTTATTAGAGACACTTAAAATAAATTTAGTCAAATTAAAATAAGAAATACAAAAAATTCATTTGACTTTCCCGAACCAGGATGGCTCAGATAAATGCTGTCAAAGTGGTTAATAGAAATTTTGTCGAAGTGCTTTGCTTCCTTGTATAAAAATTAATAAGTGAAAGCACAATAAGAACATTTGTATTTTAGGGCCCAAAGGTTCCTTTTGAGGAAATAAATATGTTAAATATGTTGATGTAATTATTATTAGGCAGTCTGCCATTTATGTCAAGATGGATGTGATGTGTCCCCTTCCTTATAACTGTCACTGACAAGGTAGCAGTGGTTAATATTAGGTCCATGAATGCACATTTCTCTCATTAGGTAGTGGGTACGACAGTGTTCGTACATGTTGGTCCCTTCACCAAATGTATCTCCAGCTTCTTTATCCTGGGAGGACAGGGGAAGAAATAGCATGGGCTGCTGCTTCTGTGCCTCCTGTGTTCCTGTGACTCCTGAAGGTCCCAGTCCTCTCCCTTCCCTGAGGGACTCCAGGTCTCACGTGTTTCTCTCATGTGGCTTTGCTGCTGCTGCTCGGCCTTCTGCCCTGGAGGACTTTCAATATTTTTTTTCTCTTAGCGGCTATTTGTATTATCTCCTTCAGAACAACTTGTATCTCGCTAGGTAGCTGTTGAGTTTATCCCCCGTGAGAAGGTGTATGTCAGATAGACTTTGAGCTATAGGATCCTCAGTGAGTACAGAATTGCGCAGCACCTAGGGAGGAGGTTGGTGTGATCTGTGTGTGAGCTCGCGCCTGCTCCTACACCTGTCTTATTTTTCCCAGCTCCTCCAGCCAACCGGCCCAAGATTATGGAAGGTTTTAATTCTCATTTGTTTGGTCATGAATCTACCTATGTTTTCTTCTCAGATTCTAAAGGGTCCTCAGAGGAATAATGATAAAAATAGCCAACCTCCCGATCTGAACAGTTATTATTTACCAGGGGCTCGTTTATTCCTTATGCATGTATAAACTCCGTTCATCTTCCCAACAATCATATATGGTGGCTATTTTTTGATGAGAAAAGTTACACTGGGAGAAATTATATTACTGTCCAAGGTCAAAGAAGGCGGAATTGGAAGAAGTATGTTCAAAGCCATGAAGTCTATATGTGAGTCTATATACTTAATCATTGCATTCTACAACCTCCCAGACAGACTTTTGGTGACTGTGGTAGTTGAGGTAGGCTAAATTGCTCTAACAAATAGCCCCCTGTAATGCATAATGATCAAAAAACACTACAGGTCTTTTTTTCTTTTCATGAAACCAAGGAGGGTTTCTTCTTCTTGGCGGGATGCTCTATACTTCAATGATAAGAGATCCGGTATCTTTCGTCTCCTGGGACTTATCATCACCTGCATCCAGTTGGTAGAGGGGAAAAAATGTCGAGAAGCAAAGGTGAGATATTTTCTTGGGCCAGGCATAAATACTGCCACTCACATTCCACTATCCATATCTCAGTGATTTGGCTGCATCTAACTACAAGAGGGAATGGGAATTATAGTCTAGATGGGCACTGAGGAAGAAGAGGGGGAGCTAGCAGTCTCTATCACGATGGCCTCCTCGGAGATCTCATGGTTTCCAAAATAAGCATAAAAACTTTAGCCCCACCAATTACAAAAATGAAACTTCCAAGGAGGCAGTGACCATCGAATACTGTCAACATGTGTGATTAGACAATATATGCATGAAGGTCTTATAAAGTGCAAATTCAGTATATTCATACAACATAGTGGTTCCCATAAGTGACAAGTTAGACTTGTTAGAATAATATCCCATCTTTCTTTTGTAAATTTCATATACCCAGAAGATAAAAGCGTATATTTGTGGGAGTTATCTGTTTCTTCGTTAAGAAATATATTGTGTCAGGCCGGGCGCGGTGGCTCACGCCTGTAATCCTAGCACTCTGGGAGGCCGAGGTGGGCGGATCGTCCTGAGCTCAGGAGTTCGAGACCAGCCTGAGCAAGAGCGAGACCCCATCTCTACCAAAAATAGAAAGAAAAATTAATTGAACAGCTAAAAATATATATATATATAGAAAAAATCAGCCGGGCATGGTGGCGCATGCCTGTAGTCCCAGCTACTTGGGAGGCTGAGACAGTAGGATTGCTCAAGCCCAGGAGTTTGAGGTTGCTGTGAGCTAGGCTGACACCACGGCACTCTCCCCAGGCAAGAGAGTGAGACTCTGTC
>RJWJ010036990.1:0-15775 GCA_004363605.1 Indri indri | reverse complement strand
GTTTTCTAAAATGAGCATGTGTTGATTTCATAACCAGACACTCTCCCCCGCCCCCAAAAAAAGCTTCTAAAAACAGAATAAAGCAGAACTTCTTCTCTTGCCTCAAGACCCTTCTCCCCAGACACCCTCAGTGACAGCCCATCTGTCCTCCTCTGGGCACTGGCTGTGGGAGCAGCCAGGTCACCAGGCAAGTTAGGGAGCTGGCGCTGGGCTCCGACCCCAGGCTGGAGTGCCCGCCACCGCTCTTAAATCTCATGCCCATTCTCAGCGGCCGCCTTTTTGTTTTATTTTAAATGTTTAAGTTCCAGCTCTGCCATTCACTAGCTCTGTGCTCTTGGGTGAATAACTCAACATCTTAGTCCCTCAGTTTTCTCACTTTCAAAATGGGAGCACTGATGATACCTACCCCACAGGGTGGGTGTGAGAATTAAGTGCACATAAAGCGCTTGGCACCGAGCCGGCTGATGGTAAGCACTCAGGAAATTGGTTGGTTGGTGGGTTTTGATTTTTCTATTAAGCCCTTCTCACAAGCCAGGCCGCACACTCTGCATATATTATACTGAGTCCCCACAATGATGCTAACACGTCAGATTTGTGATTGGACCCATTTTGCAGATGAGGAAGCAGAGGCTCAAACAGCCAAGTCACTTTACCCAAAGTCATACAGCAAAGAGGCTACAGAGGTGGGATTTAAACCTGGGTCAGTCTGACTCCTAACCTAGTGCTCCTGGAGTTTAAAATTCCATCTATGAGCAGAGGCCAGGTTGGGGCCGGTTCAAAGTACAGGACAAGGCTCAGTGCCAGGAAGGGCGGGGGCCAAGAGAGGAGACGGGCAAGGGAGGTCACTCCTGGAGCTCCTCCCCTACACTCAGCAGTGGACACTGAGTACAGAGGGGTCACCGATTTACCAGTGACAGCAGCTGTGGGGCTGGGCAGATTCCTTGGGCTCGACCTCCCTTCTTTCCTCAGCAAGACCAGCATTCAAACCCCAGCATGGGCCACTCCATGCTTCCCTCTGCTCGCCCATTCGTCCATCCACTCATTAGCTAACAATTATTTACTGAGCACCTACTACGTGCTGGATAACATTCTAGGCACTAGAGATACAGCAATGAACAAAAGAGTGGGGTTTACATGCTAATGGGGGAGACAGGCAATAACCCCATGAACAGGGCAGTATATGGTCAGAGGGTGATGAGATGTCTTTATTTAAGGAGCAGGTAAGAGCGCAGGGAGTGCCAGGGGAAGGGGAGGAACAAGTCAGTGCACGATGGGAGGGGGGCTCCAGGCAGAGGGAGCAGGGTCCTCTGACCCGCCGTCTACCCTCCTCCCACCCTCCCCTCCTCTAGGCATTATTGGAGACGATGATCTCTAATTCTCACAACATCCCTTTGATACAGGTATCGTTATGATCCCCCTTTCAGACATGAGAAACAGAGGCTCGGAGAAGCCGCGGGACGCTCCCAAGGCCACGGGAAGATTGGCAGCCCAGGCCCCGGCCATCCGGGGCTCCCCTTCCCTTCTCTGTCCTGTAAGGCCCCGTCCATCCCAGAAAGTCTGTGAGTCGGGGACCTACACCGAGGGGGCGGAGCCAGGACCAGGACGCAGCAGAGCCACTGTTCAGGGGAAGGTTCTAGAGCCAGACTTCCTGGGTTCACACCCAGCTCCACTAGGCTCTGGCTGCGTGGTCCAGCTCCCTGTGTCTCCCCTCCCTCCTCTGATGGATGGAGATATCACGGCACTACGCCTAGAGTTGTAAGGAATAACTTACGTAAAGGTTTCAGGACAGAGCCTGTAGATGGGGTGTCAGCGTTGGTGGGGGCGAGTTCTCTGGGGGCGGGGGGAGCCCTGAGATCAGCCACCCAGGGATTTGGGAGCCGGACAATGACGAGGTCCTGCGTCAGCCCAGGGCTCTGGCTTCCCCCTGCTCTCCCACACTGGGCCCTCTGTCTCAGGAGAGCTCTGATCCTTGCCTGGCCTTGGCTGACCAGAGCGGGGGCGCCTGGGCGTGGGGTTGGGAGAACGTTCCTGAAGGCCGAGGTCCGGTGTGGGAAGGGGCGGGGCAGGGAAAGCAGAGCGGGCAGCGAGGAGCGTCCTTGCTAACAGAAGCCCAGTGTTGTTCGGAAGTCAGGAAAGCCTGAGCCCTTCTCAGCTCCAGGGAGTGAATCACACATTGGTCTAAGCCAATCCCAGCAACCCCAGTGACTGTGCTTTGTTGGGACAGAGGGCAAGCGGTGCGGCGCGATTCTGGCCAGTAAAACAAAAGAAGAGTTCTGCTGGGGAAAATTTTGGGAAAGGTTTTCTTGCTCTTAAAAAGAAATGAGCAACAAGAAGCAGGTTGTTTTCTGCCTCTGGTTGCAGCTGTGTGAGGCTGTGACACTTGGAGCAGTGGCAGCCACCTTGCAACCATGAGGGAATGGCCCACTCCAAGGATGGCAGAGAGAGAGAAAAGGGAAAGAACCTTGGCCTTGGAGGATGTTGTGGAGACACGGAATTAAGCAACTCAGCCTCTGGAGCAACTTATCCCATAAGATAACGAATTTTCTTTATCGTTTATGCCTGTAATAGTCGATTCTTCTGATACCTGCTGCCTAAAGCACCCTAACTCACCTCTTCTCACTGGCCGGGGTCCATGTGGGTACCCTGGTCAGGAATGGGGCTGGGTCGGACCCTGGTCAGGGCCTTCTTCTGCACATACAAGGCCTTCCTCTGTGCACCCCACTCCTCCCCAGCCCAAAGGCCACTCTCACCTACAGCTGTTCCCACATCCAAGGACTCTGCTCTCCCCACAGAACATCTGGAACGTTCTGCCAAAATTGCCGCTGGGAGCTCAGCAGCCTCCCTCCCCCACTCCCTGACTGGGGGAACGTGTGCAGAATTCCCTGGTCCACTGGAGTCTCTCCCGCCCAAGAGAAGCTGCTCCCCGCACAGGACAGCTGCTCGTTAGCGATGCCAGCCTTGCTCTCTCGGGCTGCTTCCGCCCTCCCCTGCCCTCCCAGCTTCCCCTCTGTCCACCCCTCATCCCCATCCCTGTCCCTCTCTCTGCCTGTACTCTGTCACCTCATTTGGCCCCTCAGAATCCACTCCAGTCTGCCTCCCACCTACCTGTGGGGAAACTGAGGTTCAGGGAAAGAGCTGGTGATGGAAGCTGCCTCCAGAGATCGGCATGCAGGGCAGATGAGACCACGGACCAGGGAGCCCTGCCTGGCACCGCCAGGTGAGCAGCGGATGCCTCCTCCTCCCTGCAACTCCTTCCTTCTCTGTTCCCGTCTGCCCGTCCCTGATCCCCTCCCTGCCTCCCTGGTCCCCTCCTGCCCTGGAGCTGCCCCTCCCAGGGCCCTGCCCCTCACCTGCCTGGGCACACCGGGACAGCCCTTGGGACCTGGCATTGCCCAGCTCCACAGCTTGGGCCTGGGGTGGGCAGTGGGCGGGGAAGCCCCAGAGGGGGAGCCCCTCCCTGGCCTTCCGTCTTCACTCCCCAGGCCCCCAGCCGCTGTCGGCCCCAGCCCATCACCTGGCCACAGTGCCTCCCGTATGAGTAACGGCCCTTTAATTAGGATATTATAGGAAGTGGGGCCGGTGGCAGCTTCTCGCTAGAAGTGCCAGCCGCAATTCCTGAGCCGCAGGGAGATGGACAGATTCCGCGTCGCACCCGCGCCGCCGTCTCCCCGCCACGGAGCTCCAAATGAGATTTCTTTCTCCCTGAAGAAAACAATTTGGTCTCACTCTCTTTTTTCCTTTATTTTTTTAAAGCCTCCCCTGATTGTCAGGACTGAAAACACTTACTCCGGCAGGTTCATTGTTTTCGGATTCAATTGGGCCCAGGGACGCTGGGAGGCGGGGGGATCACCTTCAGTCGTGGTCATGAGGGTGGCGACCATGGCAATCGCTTTGTGGCTCAGCGGTGACATACATCAGCTCGTTGGCTCCTCGCACAGACCTACAAAGTAGATATGTTAGCATCCCCTTTCTACAGACGGGAAACTGAGGCCCAGAGAGGTCAGTAACACTCTGAGGGTCACGGAACGCTGAGTGGGGAAGCCAGGCTGGACACCGAGGGGTGTGGGACTACTCGTCTGTCACTCAACACTGTCTGGGTTCCTGCCAGGAGGTCAGCACGTTCTGAGGAAAGACCAGACCCTGGTCCCTCTTCTGTGTTCCCCCAGGGATGTTCCTTCTCCATGTTCCCAGTCACACCCTTACCTGACGTCGCTGGCCGTGCTACTGAGGCAGGTTAGCATCAGCTCCCCGTGCCTCAGTTTCCTCAGCTGTACGAAGGGGGCAGGATGGTTGTGTTCAAAGGTACTAAGTGCTTACAGCAGCGCCTAGCACATAGAACTCAATAAATGCTGGCCGGGAAGAGAATAGGAGGGAAATATTAAAAATAAAACATCAGAGTGCTCTGAGCAGCGGGAACAACACATGCAAAGGCCCTGAGGCAGCGAAGAGCTCAGAGGGTTTGAAGAGCTGGGAGGAGGTGGCACAGCTCGGGCGAGCCTTGGAGGTCCCAGTTAGGAGGGCAGATTTTATTGTAAGTGCCGAAAGAGGTCATCGCAGAGTGGTAAGCAGAGAAGTAACATGACCTGGTTCATCTTGTAAAAGGTAAGTCTGGCTGCAGAGTGGGAATTACATCAGGGAGGTAAGATAGCGGCAGTGAGGGGACCACAGAGGAGGCTGCTACAGTCACAGAAAC
The DNA here is from genome assembly GCA_004363605.1 of Indri indri. Lineage (NCBI taxonomy): Eukaryota > Metazoa > Chordata > Mammalia > Primates > Indriidae > Indri > Indri indri. Next base: position 11,082 of record RJWJ010036990.1, on the reverse strand, counting down.
TGAGAGAGCAGGACAGACTTAAGACAAACTCAGGAGGCAGAATAACCCAAACTTGGGGCTGAACTACACACAGAGGGTGAGAGGGGACAGGGTCCTGAGTGACGGCCAGTCTGGGGCTTGGGCAGCCGCGTGGGCAGTGCCGTGGGCGTTCCCAGTGGAGGAGAGTCGGGGTGGCATCGGTCCAGTGCACCAGTCGGGACAGTGTCAGTTTGCAGCGTCCTGCGAGGCTCCCAGTGAAGGGTTTGCAGCACGAGCTCCAAGCGCAGGGCAGCCCCTGGGCGCGGCCTCGGCAGCCGCAGAGGGACCCGTGCTCAGAAAGGGCTTGTTCTGGGTTCAGTGCTCTGCTATCGCTATCTTGAAATTCTTAATCCCTTCTTTAACAAGGGGCCTCACAGTCTCATTTTGGACCAGACGCCTGCCTTAGTCCATCTGGGCTGCCATAACAAAATGCCACAGACTGGATGGTTTGTAAACAACACAAATGTGTTTCTCCCTGTTCCGGAGGCTGGAAGCCCAAGGTCAAGGTACCGGCGGATTCAGTGTCTGGGAAGGACCCGCTTCCTGGCTCATAGGCCATCTCTTCCTTCTGTCCTCACATGGAAGGAGCAGGGAGGGCTCTCTCCAGGGTCTCCTCTATAAAGGCACTCACCCCACTCATGAGGGCTCCACTGATGAGGAAACTGAGCCTTTGCTCTTCCCAAGGTTGCACAGTTTGGACCCGGCAGTGCCAGGACCAGAACCCAGGCCACCTGTTCCAAACTCCTCCCGTCCCCGCAGCCAGCACGATGACAGGGAGGCCTGGCCTTTTATGAGGGGACTTGGAAGGGGGGTGGGGGTGAGGCCCAGGCTCACGGAACACCCAGCCCAGGACCCCAGCCACCCCTGGCCCTGTGACCCATCCGGTCAGAGGGCTTCCCCTGCACGGGCAGCCCCAAGCCTTTGGGGGAGGAGGCGAGTGCAGGGCACCCTGTTTGCCGCAGATAATCCCACGCAGATGTGAACTTGATGTCAGGCACGTGGCCGTGGTCAGCACGAAGGGAGAGAAAAATACAACCTGGGAGCAGAAGGAGGAGGCCAGAGGGGACTCCCGTGTCTCCTCCTCCCGCAGACACGAGGCACACACCCTGCACGAGCTCCGCACCCAGGGGCAGGAAACGGAGGGAGGTGCTGGGGCGGGGCTGAGGCTCCGGTGTCACCAGACCCCCATCCCACGGGGACTTTTTCTGCCAGCCCAGGAGCCAATCTGCATTTAGTGACATTTCTTCTTCCTCAGCTCCCTCCGGCACATACGGGCCTGTGCACCCCCCGGGGCCCCTGCCCTGTGGTCGCTCTCACCCCTGCTTCCTGCACCCTGACCGCCACCAAAATGAGCCTCTCCCAGCTTCCTGCACTCACCTGCCATCAATGCCACCAGGTGCAAACTCAAGCTGTCCCCTCCACCGGGTATTCCCGCCCCTCAGGTCCAACTGCTTATCCTTCCAGGGTCCTGATTCAAACGCCACTTCCTCTATCCTAGGAAGAGATGATTTAGAGAGAGTGAGGGAGAAAGCGCTGACCAGGACCTGGAAACTCTGGCTGCCCACCACGGACTTTCCAGAGGGCCCAGGGCCAGCACTGTTCCTCAGTGAGCCTCAGTTTTCTCATCTGTAAATTGGAGCCCATGGAGCTGATGGTCTCTAAGCGCTCTCCCCAGATTTGGTTTCTCACTGCAACCTCATTCCCTAGGCCTGGTCTCAGAGATGCTGAACAGACTCTTAGGGGGCCGGAAATGAAGATCTTGTTCCCCTCTGTGGAGTGAGGTTGACCCCAAGACCCTCAAGTAAACAGGCAGACAAGGGGTCATGGTGGGAAGAGCCTAGATTCCAGTCCTGGCTCTGCCTTTAGCTTGCTGTGTGACCTCAGGCAAATCTCTCACCCTCTCTGGATCTCAGTGTTCCAGCTATAACATGAAGGATCTCTATGGTCCCTTCCTGCTCCAAATTTCTAAGATTCTGGGCTTCTGGCTCCCACCCCTGTCTACTTGGGGTGGGGAAATGGGAGGCTGGGGGAGATATGACAACCTCAGGGGAGTCCCCTCCCCATATCTCCTCCAGACCCTGACCCACCGCATCCAAAAGGCAACATTGGCTAGTCCCAAACCAGGGCTGCTGGGTTTGGGGAGCTCACTTGTCACAGACCTCAACGTAGTGGCTGGTCCCCCGGAGCCGGAGAGTGCACAGACTCATTATCTTTGTGGCTACGAAGCAATAGTGACATGGCTTTGAAACGCAAATGAAAGAAACACGACAGAGACCCCCCTCCCCTATGGCTCACCTTGGCACCAGGATTTATTGCTTTCATTTTAATAGGTTAATTACTTTGACAGGTAGGTGTTCAAGAGGCTTCCTTCTTGGCACAGGGCAATCAGTGGGCCACCAGGCTTCCCCTGTTGGGGAGTGCAGTGGGGGGAGGGGAGCCGGGCTGGCCTTAATTACTGTGGGGGGCTGCTGAGGGGGATGTGCTAATATCGCATATCGCTAATATGCTCCTCTCGCACAGTGCTTTGTTGGGGCTGTGAAAATGCAGATCTTCGAGAGGCGGCCAGATGAGATTTATAGCAGACAACCAGACTCCGCCCCTCCTGCCACCCTTGGCATTCCCCACCCACCTGGTTCTTCAGGGGTGGGGCTGTCCCCTCTGATTGACGGGGAGCTCCTAGGGGGCAAGGCTGTGCTGATGCCTAGAGCCCCGCCCATTCACTCATTCACGCGTGTGTATGGAGCAGCCACCGCAGGGCAGGCACTGTTCCAGGCACTGTTCCAGGCACTGTTCCAGGCTCTCAGGGTGGAGCAGCAAACAGCACAGACAGAAATCCTGCCCTCTGGGGCTCGCGTTCCAGCAGGGAGAGAGCCAGTACGCACACAGGAGGAATAGCGTGCTCATTGCATTCGTTTTTTTTCTTGCTGCATTAACAAATGCCCACAAACTTCGTGGCTTCAAACAACACCCACTAATCGTCTCGCATTTCTGTGGGTTGGAGTCTGGGCGCAGCTCGGCCGGGTGCTCAGCTAGGGGTCTCCACAGCTGAAGTGAAGGTGTCGGCCCAGCCGTATTCGCTTCTGGAGTTCAGGATCCTCTTCCAAGTGTAAGTGGCTGCTGGCAGATTTGAGCTCCTCGTTGGCTGCCAGAGAGGGCTACGCTTCGCTGTGAGAGGCCACTCCCGGGCCCTTGCCACGGGACCCCTCCAGCTTCAAAGCCAGCAGCGGAGGACTCTCCCACGTGGAGCTTCCAATCCCTCCCGGTAGAGGTCCCATCCCTCTTGGGGGCTTGTCTGACCAGGTTAGCCTCCTGCCGGACAGTCTCCCTTTTATAAAGTCAACGAATGATTTGGGACCTTAATTGCCTCAGCCAAATCCCCCCCGACACAGCCGCGCCTGGACTCAGCGCAGGGCCAGGCAGGTGGGGGGGCGGTGTGGGGGGGGTGGCGCGGAGCTCAGGCGGTGATTTGAGCAGAGCGGCTGTAAATACAGATGAAGCTTCTGGATCGCCCGCCACTCACCTGCTGTGCCCCTTATTCCTAAGTTTCATGGAAGACAATTTTTCTATGTGCGGGGAGGCAGAGACTCGGGGGGGCAGGCGGAGCTCCATGGTCCAGTTCCTAATGGGCCTCCACCATACAGGTCTGCGGCCCTGGGGGGTTGGGGACCGCAGTTCTAGATTGTCTTTTTACGTTAGAAGACAGGAGGCCTCCAAGGGAGAAAAATTGATCTGAGCTTTCAACAGTACCCCGGCACCCTAATTAAAGTTTCCTACGCACAGGCACCAAAGTCAGCGCCTGACTCCACAGACCCGTCAGTGGGACCCTTACTGGGGAAGGAGGTCTGGATCTCAGCCTTCCAACCCCGGCTTGCTCAGCACCCCCAAATCCATCCACACTGCTGCAGGAGTGGCCACCCCAAAACGCAGTGACAATATGTTACTCTCTTCCTCAAATGTGATTTCCAGAGATCTTGGCAGTGTCCCGGTGAGAGGAGATGGTGGCCCAGGCCCGGGCAGCGGTGGTGGACACGGAAAGAAGGGTTCAGACTTGACATACATTTTGGTGGTGGGATCAGCAGGACCTGGTGCCAGGCAGATGTGGGTAATATTGATAATTCTCTCGGGTTTCGGGCTTAAACACCTGGGACAGCACAGAGCCGCCTGGTTAAGATGAAGATGGAGGATGGAGCAAGTTTTCAGCCTCATGAGGAGATCAGCAGACACGTTTTCCTCCTTCAAGGCCTTGCTGATACATCACGTCCTCTGGGACGCCCTCCCGAGTCCTCCCCAGCAGAACTGATTGTCCCTTCCTCCACACAGCCGCCCTCACGGACTTCCGTGCACTCTGCTTGTATCCGACATCATCACTCATTGTTCCATAGCTTGTCTCCCGGGCCAGGGACAAGGATGGTGGCTTATTCATCTCAATCCCCTCTGCAGGCCTGGCACCTAGTAGGTGCTCAGTAAATAGCTGTTGATCCAAATTGAAATAAACCCTCAAAAGGGAGGGAACCCTCCCAAGACACTCTGGGATCCCAAATCTTGGAGAATTTCTCAGAAACCCACTCCCAGTTACCTGTGTGGCCCCAGACAGGTTACCCAGGCGCCAGGCTTCCCCCCAGACAGGGAGGCCACACCTTCCAGGTAGCTGTGTTGATATATAAAGACCCAGCAGCTGCTCCACGACGCAGTTTACTGGCTTCTCCGCTTTATCAGGTTGTGCAGTTGTTTAAAGGAATACATCACAGCCTGCAATAAAATCCATATTGTATTTCCAAACTATAAAGCAGTGATAGAATTCGTTGGGCCTCCTAATGTCTCCAGGAGTAGAAATCACTCTAACCTTCCAATAAAACGCCAACGCCCTAATTAAAGTCTCTGAGGCTGAGGTCTCCCCACCCAAGCCTCTCTCTGCAGAGCAGCCTCTTTCCTTGGCTGGGGCCGGGAGACAGCCACATTAAGCCACTGTCCCTGAGGATCCCGGAGACGGGAAGATTGAGAGAGGACCCCCCCCGACGCTGGGTCAAATTTGATCTCCACGTGGAGCCCGCAGGAACTCTCTGGGGGCCCCTTTGGCCTTCTGTCTCCTGCCCCACCTCCAGGTGGGCCTAAGGCTGATTCGGTTTGGTTTGGTTCGGTTTTTTCACAACTGCTCTTGTCCTAGAGTTTAGAAAGGAAAGGCTGGTGGGGGTACAGTGGAGAACTTCATGAGGAATCCAGCCCAGGGTGGGAGGGACCTCAGCCCTTCCCCTTCAAAGAATGGCAAACATCAGAATGAGCTTCAAGTGGGATTTTTCAGAAACTGAAAATGTCAGAGTGAAAATAGCAGCGTCGCCAGTCTCACCTCCTGCCTCCGCTCCGTGGAGCCTGTGCTCACGCCCGAGGGGGCGACGGCAGGGAGAGGAGGAGGTTGGGTCCTGGAGGGAGTTGGGTCTCTTCAGGGTGGCCCAGCAAGGAAGCGTGGGTGGGACTGCGCTGAGCAGGAGGGTCAGTGATGTGATGGCAGGATGTTGTCAGCCTCGACCCAGGCGAGGTCCCACGTGGTGGCCCCAGGGCTGTGCTGTCCACCCTGCCTGGGCTAGCAGATTCGGGCAGCACAGTAGACTCAAGGAAAGGGGAGCTGGCATGGGCAGAAAATGTGGCTCAGTCACAAGGAACAGAAAACATCCTAGTGTAAACTGAGTCACCAGGATTGTGCAGCTCCTAAAAAGTCTACATGACCTTAGGTCACATTAGCCGAAGTATGGGGTTCCAAATAGGGAGGGGAGGGTGGACAGGAGAAGCTCCAAGTTCTGGGAGGGGTGGGGAAGGTAGGGTGGAAGGGTCCTCCATGTGTCCTGGCCTCAGGGGCAGTCATCCATCTCACCCGTGTAAAGCCAGAGATCTCAGTGCCAAAGTCAGCCTCCTACTAGCCTTCCTGCTATCATCTTGCTGAGGAGTATTTGCCTCGTTTTCTGCCTTGAGTCCAGTTCTGTTCTAGCTTCAGGATGTCCCAGCCCACAGGAAGGGGAGAGAGGTCAGGAACAAGACCGAATCCACCCCCAGCTTGGAGCTCTTCAGACAAGAGTGCACAGCGGGTAGGGGACGCGATCCTGTCAACGGAAAACGAAGGCCTGAGGCTGCTCTGCCCAGAGACCACAGGCCAGGAGGGAGGCAGGAATGCGACCGGCGTCTGCAGGCAGCCGCGGGTCCGTGAGGAGCATCTGGTTGTGTGGACTCCACCAGACTCCATGGAGGCAGAGACAAGAGGACGCTTGTGCACCAACAGAAGGAACAGTTTTGCAAGAGTCCGAGCTAGTCCAAGAAGGGGCTACCCAGGAAACGCCCTGTCCAGGGAGGCATTCAGTGGGCACAGTGGATGGTCTTTGGTGGAGCCACAGAGGGGCAAGGGGTGCTGGACTTGACTCTGTCTCACTTCCAACAGGGTCATTAAGCCGTGAGCGCACAGTGGGACCTTGGATAAGTCATCTTGCCCATCCAGTCCTGTTTCCCAAGCAGCACGATGACGAGTCACTTACACCTCTGAGACAGTGGGACGTCCTGGCCCAGAGTCTGCCCCAGGCTCTCCCTGGAGGATTTGCCGGGGTCTGCGCTAGGGGCCCCACAGGAACGCGTGCATGTGTGTGACATACATAGGTGTGTGGGTGCATGTACGTGTGCTTGCAGGTGTGTGTGCCTGGGTTCATGTGTGCATGTGTGGGTGCCTGTCTGCCTACAGGTGCACTGGGAGGGAAGGTGGATAAAACCACAAACTCAGACTGCCTGAGTGCGGCCCAGCTGTGTGACTTGGGACAGGTCCCTTAATCTCTCTGTGCCTCAGTTTTTCACCACTGCAAAACAGAGGTACCAATAACACCTACCCCACACAGGTGTTTGAGGCTAAAGGAGGGGTGCATGGGAAGTGCTGAGGGTGCACCCAGGAGATGCTCAGTAAATGTGAGCTATGATTATAATCAAAGCAGTGTCCGATCTGCACCCATTGTGGGTCTAACTCCTCCCCGGCTGCTCCCTGGATCCCCAGGAGAACCCTGGCACCAGGCTGAGGTCCTGCCTAACCAAGGAGGAACCGAGGCTCAGGAACATGGAGTGACTCAGCTGGAGAAGATCCTGCCTTTCCCAGGGCCACATGCCACTGCATACAGCCCCCAAGGACCTGAAGCAAACTGGATTCCTTCCATCCTGACTGGGCATCCCAGGAGGATGGGCCACCCCTGGGGAGTCTGCAGGGACTGTGGGGTACAGAGAGGAGGAATAGCTCAAGCACTATGGGGGTAGGAAGTGTGAGCACGGGCCTCTGGGACCCCCACCCCACCCAGAGGCCCTGCTGCTGACTTCGGCAAGACCAAGGCCTTGGGGACCGCATCTGCCTCAGTATCCCCCCAGCTAGCTTCTATTGACCCCGGCCTCTGGCCAAACAGAACTGCCTGGTGCCCTTTCTACAGCACCACAGTTTCCTTCTTCCAGGGCTTGGTTGAAGTTCCTACCCTCACCTGGAATGCCAGATCCACCACATCCAGGCAAGCACCGCCATACTGAGCTGTGTGACCTCAGGCAGGGCACTTAACCTCTCTGATCGTCTAGCTCCTCATCTGCAACATGGGACAGTTGGATTTGCTGATCTCCAAGCTCCCTTCCAAGGCCTTATTTATTTATTTATTTATTCATTTATTTTTGAGACGGAGTCTCACTCTGTCTTCCAGGCTGGATTGCAGTGGCTGGATCATCACTCACTGAACCTTGAGCTCCTTGATCCTCCTGCCTCAGCCTCCTGAGTAGCTGGGACTTAGGACTACAGGTGCACACCACCATGCCCAGCTGATTTTTAACAATTTTTGTTGTAGAGACAGAGTCTTACTATTTTGCCCCGGCTGGTCTTGAACTCCCAGCCTCAAGTGATCCTCCTGCCTTGGCCTCCCAAACTGCTGGGATTAGAGGCATGAGCCACCACGTCCAGCCCAAAGGCCTAATTTAAATGCCACCTCCCCCAGGAAGCTTATGCTCACCCCGCAGATAAAACTGGTCGTCCTGCCTCCCGAAGCCCCGCAGTGCTCGCAGTGCGCCGTGTGACCTCCTGTGGCACGGATCACTTACTACCACTTACTACCCTGACTTGCAGCCATGTGGGTTCACATCTGATCTTCTGCTTCTAGACACTAAATTTCTTAGAGGTGAGTGGGTTCCCTGTGGGATGCATTTTCGTTTCCCTTCGGTGGGTGGTGGATGAGCAGGTAGATGGGCTGAAACGAACAGCCTCCCCGGCAGCATCTGTGTCTTAAAACAGAGCCCTGGAGTCCCGGAGAAGACGCTTTCACCCCAGGGAATGGGGTACTGGCGGGTGAACTAACTACTGCCTCCTTGGGCAGAGGGTGGGGGCGGAGAAGCAGGAGAAGTTCCAGAGCCACGCTGCCTGGACGGGCTCCTCCTCAGCTTCTGCCCGTTTCCTAGGGGCTCTGGGGACACTCTCCCCTGGCTCGTCCCCTCCACCCCGACCCAGCACCGTCTCAGCTCCACGGCCACTTGACCCCCCCGCCCCCAGCAAGGCCCCTCTGCTCTCACACCATTTACAAGTACAAGACCCCTGCAAATGGGGAAGCGGAGTGACCTGTCCACAGTCACACAGCCCAGGACCTCTGCGCCCTCCTGGGCTCTCTCCACTGCCTGCCCCACACCTCTGGGCCCTCCAGGCCAGCCCAACTGTGGCATCATCAGCCATCTACTGATTTGGAGGTAAGGGTGTCCGAGCCAGACAAGGGTAAGGTCAACCCTCCCTCCCTCCGACCTTCACCGAAGCCCCCCACCTCCCCCAGCACTCCCTGGGACTTTGATCTGGAGCCCCGGAGGGAGAGGTCGGCAGTGACTTTGCCGTTTCAATTCTCCCCTGCCCTGAGTCTGCAACACGCCCTCCCCAAGCAAAGCCGCTAAATCACTTTTACAGGATTCGAGGTTCTTTCTCCCCAGCAAGTTTCCTGCCAATACGAAATGTCTTCCAGGATCTGGGGAAGACAGGTTGGCTCGAACGCCTGTTCATTAGAGGAAGATTAATGGGGCCACTGATCCAATTAATGTGGTATTGACCCTTTCCCTATACAACCGGCCAAACAGCTCAACCTCGAGCTCGAGGCGGTTCACTCCAAGCTCAGGTAACATGTGTGGGGAGCACAAGCTCCGTTGGCGTGACCCCACCCACAACACCCAGGAATAGCGGATGATCCTCTTTCTCATCTTGGAGGGACAGGAACCCTCACCTTCAATCCCAGAGGCCAGCGATATAACAGCTCACATCGCCTGAGAGCTTCCCGTGTGCCAGAACTCTACAGGCACAATTTCATTTAACCCCCTTGGTCCCATTTTACAGAGAGGAAAACTGAGGTTTCATTAACCTGCACAAGATCATATAGGAAGCTGTAAATCCAGTACTCGAACCCAACAACTAATAATAATAATAGCAAACATTCACACCGTGCCTGTTAAATGCCTAGCACTGTTCTAGATCCGTGTTGGGCAATAGAAATAGAATGCAAGCCACCTATGTGCTGTAATCTTAAATTTTCTAGTTGCCACGTTAAAGAAAGTAAAAAGAAACCAGTAAGATTAATTTTAATAATACATTCCATTTAACCCAATGTGTCTAGAATATTTTCATTTCAATGTCGGCCGTGTAAAAACGATTAGAGACCTTACTATTTTTTTCATACTAAGCCTTCGGAATCTGGTGGGTATTTCAGTCTTGCAGCCCAACTCGAATTGGACCAGACACAGTCAAGTGCTCGAGAGCGACACCTGCCAAGTGGTTGCCCTGTTAGACAGAACAGGCCTAGGCGCTTCACGTGCATTTATTCATTTCTTCTTTGTTAACACCCTGCAGGGTGACCATTCTTGTCATCCCCACTGAACACATGAAACACCTGCAAGTAAGCAAGGTGAGGGGATGGGCCTAAGGTCACGCGGCAGGTGAGTGGCAGGGCTGGGATTTGAACCCGGGCTCTCACCCCCACCACTGCGCTCCAGTATCCTGTCTCCCAGGCCAGGCAGCATCCTCACAGTGGAACCCAGGGGACTCCACGATGGTCTCCAGCTCCCCGTACGTGTCCCAGTTCTAGGATGCCAGGCCCTGAGGGGCCTTCAGGACACAAGGGAAAAAGCACTGTCTCTGCAGAGCTCCAGAAACAGCCTCCATGATGAACTTGTGCCTCCCTCAGCAGAGTTACAAGGGCGATGACTGCCACTCCTTACTGGGGGCTTATGAGGGGCAGGGCCAGTGCCAGGCATTTCACATTCGCTGTTTCATTGACCTCTCATGACAATGCTGTGAGGGGGGTTGACTTTCCCTCATTGTACCCCATTGCTCCCTATTATACCCTGAGACTCAGAGAGGTTAAGTAACTTGTCTAAAGTCGCACAGCCAGGGCTGGGAGTAGAATCCATGGCTGTGAGACTCTAAAGCCCAGACTCTGTCCCTGAATAGCTAAGCAGCCCCCAAGACTGAGCCAAGATCTCTGCCTCCTAGAACCCAGCCCCAGTCCCCAGGGCTGTGAGCCCAGTGTTCACCTGGATGGTGACTGTGCAATTCCAGGACCTCCTGCAGACACCTGGCTCATCCCGGTCACCTCTGTCACTGTCCCCGACAGTGGGTCCTCACCTCTGTCTTGGCCCTGCCTCCCCACCCTCCGTGTTCCGTCCCCCATGCCTGAGATGTTTCACTGTGTCCACTGCCTAGAGCCCCACTATGACTCCCTTGGGTTAGGAATCCGCCTTTCTTAAATCGAACGAAACAAACGCCCCTGAAAGAAGCTACAAGTGAAGCCCTCCCTGCCCCTCCCAGACGCCCACTTGGAGGAACTGGAAGTTTAATGTGAAAGGACATAAGAAATTAATTTCAGTCAGAGCCGGATGGGCCCGCAGAGACCCCCGTCTAGTTAGCTCCTGCGTTGCACACACAGGAAACCGAGACTCGAGCAGACACTGACTCCAGACGCACAGTGGTTGGAGGACTGCGCTCGGGACCGGGGCTCCTGCAGCAGTGCTCCTCGCCCTGCCCTCCGAGGGCTGCTGACATAGGTTAAC